>JASPKZ010008647.1:0-7500 GCA_030220185.1 Diploptera punctata | reverse complement strand
CACGTCCAAGGTGACGACGTTACCTCGAAACGACAACGGACATATCTAGATTTTGAAGAAATTATAATGATCTAATGATATTATTAAATCTGTTTATATATTAAGTTATTACATACAGAATATGTCTCACAAGTAATGTCCTTTTTTAACAACGTTTTATTTTGAATGTTTTTTTATAAGAGATTAAACTACTTTGAAACTAGAGATCATCAGGTTCTATGGACTTCAGCCGCCTTCCCGAGAGGTTTATTATCCCGCGACGGTTCCAGTCTCTGGTATTTTATGTATTTTGACCCGCTTCCATGGCTTCAATGTTTTCGAAATTTCCTCCTTCCTCCTTCTACTACAAGGTTTAGGCTATGCAGCCTGTTCCGGCGAAGTTAAAAGTGGAGTCCATCTTCTTCGAGGTCGGCCAACATCTCTTGTTCCTCTGGGATTATACAGGAAGGTTCTTTTGGTATTCTTTCGTTGTTCATTCTCATTAAGTGTTCTGTCCATTTCTTATTATTTCGCTGATTTTATCTTCAATTTTATATATATTTAATTCTTCTCGTATAGTTTCATTCCTTATTCTATCCGCTCTGTGCATCCTTTCATATTACGTAAAACAGCATTTCCGCAGTCTGTATCCTGCTTTTATCCCTTGATTTCATTATCCAATTTTCACTTCCATACAACAACAAAGGAACAGCCATTGTTTTATATAATTTAAGTTTCGTATCTTTCCTTGTTATCCGACCTAAGGTTCTTTTTATGGTTCCACAAATAGCCTGAAATGTATTTACTTTATTTTCTATATCTTTATTTTCTCTATAAGTTATATAACATCCTAAATATTGGAAATGTGATACTTGTTCTATTATTTTGTTATCCAGTACACTCAAGAAAAAAGGACATGGATCAAAACAGATGATAGTCTGAGGATGGTGGAATATCAGGATTATATGCTAGGTATGGTAGCATTTCAGGTCTCCGAATTCTTGATTTTTTTTCGTCACACACACTTAAATAAATAAATATATACATACACACATATATATATATATATATATATATATATATAAGTAAATAAATATATATAAGTCCACCACTGTGGTCTCGAGGTAGCGTGCTGCCTTGTCACGCAGAGGGCCCGTGTTCGATCTCGGGTCGGGGCAGTTTTTCTGGGTGAGATATTTATCGGGGATTTTCCTCACCTGTAAGACAAATGTCAGGAAAACTTTAAGACCCAAACGGTCCCCGAAATCATATTGCCATCGTCGTCATCATCATCCTTATCATTATCATCATCATCATCCTTCACCGGTGTGAAAAGCAGCGGGAAGCTACCACACTTATAATTCCCTAGCAAAGCTCAAAGCATAGAATAAAAATGCTATGATTGCAGTGAAAGACCTGCCCTCCGGCAGAATTACTATGGATGGATATATATACATATTATTGCAATGGTAAAATTTCTGCTTCTACTAAATATGATTGATGAGGATTTGTAAAACAAATTTCAAAATCATTTTCGGTAGAACAACATCAACAGCTCTATTACTTACCCCGGAATTCGTTAAAAACCGGTCACTTTACAATTGCAGTGATGTTTAGCGTAGCCTATATTTAATAGTTGAAAAGGGTACTTTTTTTAAAATTCCCAGGTACAGGAGTTAACCCATTTGTATGTTTTACATCACAGAATAAATAAAAACTTAACGCCTATTAAATACATAATACCATTTTCAAGTAATGAAAATAAATATGCAGAGATATACCTCTGACGAAAAATATGAGTGGGATTAAATTACTTCCCCTCCCACATAAGCAATTGTGTCTGAATAATATTACAGCTTATACTTTCGCAGGAAATTTTAAGGTATGAATGGTCCCTGAACATCATTTGGCCATCATAATCATAATCATTTTCGCCATTTTAATATGAATGCTTATGTTAATGGTGTCCCACGCGGTAGCCGAGTGGTTAAAGCAAAGAAGCCTTGACGCAGAGTTATGGGACTTGCACTGGTTTGAGTACCCATGGGGGAAGACATTTTCCGATAGAATTTCGGCCAGACCGGGGAATTTCGGCCAGACCGGGGCCCACCCAGCATTTGAGGCATTTGCTGGGGGACTGACATGCTGACCACATGTCACCCTACACTGGCTAGGTGATCATATACCTCTGTGCTTAACACACGTGGATATGAGGCCAGCAGCCGGCTGGTAGGCCTGCCGCGCATGGAGTTGGAGTTTGTGTGAATGGTGTGGTCAGTTTAATCAATACTAATAAAATTCACTGTTAAAACCGTTGAGGTGGAGAGTCATAAAATAAAATAAGTTAAAATATACCTTCTTAGGTAAGATCCGTCGTCCTCAACTTGCAAAATATGTATTATTTATGCCTATAGGCCTTTCAGAACATCCGTTCCATCTTCAGCAGCTCCCTCTTCGCTACAACATCCAGTATGACGGTTGATGCTGCTGGTCCTAATGTGGTGTTGTCACAACAGCAGCATCAACCATCATACTGGATTTTGTAGCGAAGAGGGACCTGCTGAAGATGGAACAAATGTTCTGAAAGGCCCACAGGCGTAAAGAATACATATTTCATAAGTTGAGGACGACGGATCTTACCGAAGAACGTTAGTTTCAATGTTGCATTGTCTAAGAGAATGCCCTGACATTGAGCTGATCTCTCATCCGGGGAGGCCCTTCATGTACTTTTGTGTTTAATGAGGTACGTATGTGATCCATAGTTAAAATCCCTCTCTCGATAGGTAATGTCACTATAAACTCAGGATGGCGTGTGGCACGTAAAAACTGCCTGTAAGTCCAGAAGTTAAACTGCGTTATTGGAATGCAGTACTAAGTCGAAATCAAAATAAATAGATTTAAGAGAGAAATCAATGAATTATTTTTATAGTTTGGCTAGGATAGATGAGTACCAACATTAGTGAATCATTCCGTGAAATACAAGAGATTAAAATGCATGGGGTGATAAGTTTTATGGGGCGCGCTTAACAAACAACAAGTACTTCTCTAGGGACAATCCAAACTTTGCCAGTTAGCAAACATTTACAATTATTGCAACTTTTCATTGACCTCCATACTACGTAAATTATGCACTCTGCGTTACCATGGAAACGTCTACATATCTCACTTTTGCAGCAACAAAATAAACCCATCTACAATATTTAACCAGTCGATGTTCATAAATAAAATAAACATTGGTCAACGATAAAATGTCAAGTGTGAAATAACTTCGTATTTTCTAAATAATAATGTCACATCATATTTAGATTTATATTTTCTAAATAAAAGTTATATTTGCAACGTCCCTCTATATGGTGTCTTAATTAAATGAGACAGAGTACGTAATTAATATAGGAATAAATATATGGTCACACTCCTAAATACAATATTAAATGTGAATGGACATTCAACAGCAAATTAGGAATTTTTTTAATAAGTGGCGGAATTAAAATATATGTAGTAGAAACAATAATTACAAATAGGAATAAGGCGCGCAAAGAAATTAAAATAATGTCAGTAAACGCATGCTAATATATCAGGGAATAATATCATCCCAATTTCTCTAGAAAACTATATATATTATCAATTTGCATACACAAGTGCGGTCTATATTTATATAAATGTTCAAAATTGTAAAAAATAAGAAATAAAGTCATACGAGAAAAAATGAACCAATTCCTACTTGAAGGACAATTAATTGAAGTTGCATGAACATTTTAATCTTTATTGCAATTCCTTCTTTAATATAAAATATTATATAATAGATTAAAATAAAATATAAGCAATTAAATTGGTGTGGGCATGTACGATGAATGCAAGGATAAAGGTTACTCAGAAAAAGCATTGGAATGTTGTCCAACTGGAAGAAGAACGAAACTCATGAATGCAAGATATGAGAATTGGAATGAGAACAAGAGGACTGGAGGACATGGAGTGGTTGGATAGCGAGAGTGAAGAAGGAAAATAAAGCTTTAGGCCAGGATTGTCCAACCGTATTTTGAAAAAGGGCCACTGTTGTCAAGGTGAATAGGTTTGCGGGCCACATGATCCAATTGTTTACCATATTAAATAGGATCTAAGATAAACCAATAATTTAAATATAAAATAGCTAATATATTGATATGTTATTTTTATTAAAATATTAATCATAGGGTCTATATTAGTTATATTATTTTTAAAATTAAATTAAATGTAGATTTTTTCATGTATAATCTAATTATAAAATCTAAATTGAACGATATTTTCTTGCCGCTATACTCAGAAGCCATAATTAACACGTATAAAACTCACAGAATTAATTATATTCTTCAAACCTCTCACTAACACTGACACTAAAATATGATCCAACAACCGCAAACTGGAAACTAACTTGAAATTAACAAAATGTATCGATAATAAAACATCTGGCACACATTCGCCTTTGAAAGTAGTAATCGCGCGGTCAACAATGTAAGGAGACTTCAAAGCGATGCGCGGTGGGTAAGATCATAAATAAAAAATTGTGCTGGGTGTTTCTTAAAACGGATGTGATTTCCCATTGTTTTGAGTAAGAGGATGATTAGAATATACTTTCGTAAACACATATGTCGGAAACAGAAATATTTTATCTTTCAAGTTTATCTTATACCAATTAGAATTATTTATTTCATAAATTATATTAAGACTATAACTTACGAACATCACTGCGGGCCGAATGCGATGTGATAGTGCAAATAACATTCCGGGCCGCGTGCGATGGGATCGAGGGCCGCCCCGCGGGCCGCGGATTGGTCACACCTGCTTTAGGCACAGAAAGATGTAAAAAAATGTATAGGCCTATAGATAAATAAATAAAATGTATACAATAACAGGATGCATCAAAAAGTATGGCGCAAACTTACATGGTTGAAAGTTCACGATAATAGAAGCAATGATGTCCCAGTAAACATGGGTTCCCAAACGAGCCGTTTGCGAGATAATTACGAATGTATGGTTACAAGCCGCTACTGACGGCATTGTTGTAACATCGTACTAGGTGATTATCTCATTGGGCCACACATTCTTCCACGGAAACTTAATGGACGGAGGTACCTTAGGTTTCTGCGGCGTCATCTTTCAGAATTGCTTGAGGATGTTTCCCTTTAGCAACGTCGGAGTTTGTGGTACATGCATGATGGAGCTCCGGCACATTTTGCTGCTGCTGTGAGACGACATCTAATGCGCAGATACGGCCAAAGATGGATACGTCGAGGCGGATCTGTACCTTGGCATCCAAGATCACCTGATCTAAATCCTTTGGAATTTATGTCTGGGGTCACCTCAAAAGCGAAGTGTGCAGCACACCCGTTAACACGATTGAAGAACTGGAGCAGAGAATTGTACATGCATGTCAAAAATTCAGAAATGATCCAGGAGTTTTCGAAAGAATTCGACATTCATTGCAGAGACGAGCTCAGTATTGCATCCAGATGCAAGGAAGACACTTTAACATCAGCTGGGTCAAGGCTCACATCGGCATCGAAGGAAACGAGATGGCTGATAAACTAGCTAAGGAAGCAGCAGCGCAGAGTGACCTAATCATAGAGTATAATAAAATCCCTATGACAACAATCACGACGGAACAGCGATAGAAAAGTCTTGCCAGCTGGCAAATTCAGTGGGACAACACCAACAAAGGAAGCGTTTGCAGAACGTTCTTCCCGAGGGTGGACCCAGAGAGTGAAGATGCAGATACCAAGTTCTCCGGAGTTTACAGCACTTGTTACAGGACACGGCAAAACGAGGTCTTATCTCCATAGATTCAAGATTCTAGATAACGCAAAGTGTCCATGCGATGAGGAAGACCAAACTTCAGAACATCTTATATACAGGTGCAGAATCCTGGAAAAACAAAGGAGAACCATGATTCGCGAAATAACGGCAAGTGGAGGAAAGTGGCCAACTACTAACAAAGATCTCACACATAAACATCTTCATGCTTTTCATAAATTCATATATACAATAGATATTTCCTAATAAAAAAATACAAGCAATAGTGAAATTACATAAACTTCTACACATAATTGATATTGATATAAGTATATTCTAAGAACAATTTATTAAAATGTAAAACCCATTACATTAATACCTAGTAATTAGTCTGTATCATGTTATTAATTATTTCAATATTATTGTTTCTATTATTATTGTTAATATTGTTTGATTATATTATTTTATCAACATTATAACATTGTACTCATAGAACTGTATTTAAGTAAATTTTAATTGGTTTGTAAAAGAATACTCCAAACATGTAGTATTACTCTGAAATGGAGCATGTTGTTAATAAATAAAAACATAAAATAAAATTAAATCATCTTTAGCAGGTAACCAATAAGTGAAGTGAACTATGAAATTTGAACTAAATGAGATGAAAAATTAATAGTAAAGTCTAAATTCTAATAAATTTGTACTAAGTAGGACGATGTTTACATTGAAGTCAGTGGCGGCTTGTAACCACACATTCGTAATTATCTCGCAAACGGCTCGTTTTCGGACCCATGTTTACTGGGACATTGTTGCTACTATTATCATGTACTTTCAACCAAGGAAGTTTACGCTATCCTTTTTATACACCCTGTATATTATATATAACAACATTTTACATTTAGCAATGAAAGGCAATGATGACAAGAAAAGAAAAATAAATATCTGAGCATCTCGGCTCAGGCTTTTATTTTTCTTTTCATGTCATGATTGGCTACATTGCTAAATTTAAAAAAAAATAGTTATAACATCTAAATATACAAGCATTATTGCTATATATAGTAAAAATTCTCTTCAACATGCTTACTTGTTATAGCAACCTCTAAATGGCAGTTGGATCGATATCCCGCTGTCTCTGGTGAATTGAGAATTACATATATAGAAGAAAAATAAATATTTGTGTTAGGGTTCATGAATGGCTCAGTTGGAGAGCGCTAACGTATAGAGTTAGAAGTCTCGGGTTTAAATCCCAGCTCAGGCATTTATTTTCCTTTTCATGTAATAAAAATATAATGTAAATTCTTATTTTTTTTACTATACGCATACAAAAATATGATATCTTATTTTAAGAGAGAAGACAAGATTACGAGTAGACTATTTGAGAAGAAAGCTTGGAAAAAATGTTGACCAAGGGGAAACGAACAAACTAAGTGAATGGATAACACTTCATAACAGTGAGCTACAAGATGTCATTAAAAAGTAGATTAATAAATAGAGCCACTTTTTTTAGAATCTCAGTGTTTGCGTGAAAAGAGTTTAATGAACCGATAACACACCACAACTATTTATTTAATTGTACATGGATTGATTTAGTGATCGCAGGAGTTGATATATTAGGACTAAACGCTATGACTAAAGATTTGCAAAAGTCATTGGATAATTAAAAAAAAAATGTTCATTTTTAGAAGAATGCGCAACTTATTTATTTTAACGTAGTAGATTATACTGTCTGGAACAAGAGTCAAGCAATAACAACAA
>JASPKZ010008646.1:0-111210 GCA_030220185.1 Diploptera punctata | reverse complement strand
CCAGGGTCGATGGATTTTTTAGGATGGAAAAATCCATGGAGCAAGTCCTGCCACAGGTCCAGAGTCTGAAGATTTCCAGTCTTATAAAAGATCCTTAAGCCTGAAAAAAGGCCTCTAAGCAAATTTACTGAATTCTTCCATCCTAGTACTACCTTGGTTTCCAAGATGTCAGTATGAGGCAGAACGCTGAGCATGGGCCACTACAATGGCATCTATATGAAAACAAGTGTAACTAAATTAGTATGGTTCAATTTCTTCCCTGTAGGGGGACAGCGCCTAAATCTCGTTGAGGGAAACAAGGGCTTACAAGACAAAAATAAATCCATAAACATCTGACAATTTGATCCTGCAAGCCATGAAATCAGAGGCAAATATGGTTAATATCAATCTATTGGCATCTTTGTGAATGATATCTTTGGATATAAGACTTGCAACTGATTGATGGGCAAAGGGGCTTCTTAACCTGTTATTCATGGAGACAAGAGAACATTGCCCATAGAAGTATTCTATTTATGAAGGAGAATACCACAATCTCCTTTTCCCTTTTGTTGTTGAAAATTTGACAACAGAATTCTATAGCCAGAGGGTAGGATAAGTGAATGATCTTCCACTTCAACTAGATTACCTTTATTTGAGATACCGGCACTATAAAAATTCTAGATACAAGAGACTGCTTAAGTCATATTTAACGAAATGACAGGAACTGAAACCTGTACGGATGTATTCATGCTGGTTAATAATGTGTGAAACACATGAATGAATGAAATTAATTATTATTTTTTGATGAATCACTCAAATTGATTCCTTAACCTTTCACTGCTGAGAATTTCCAGCCTTTAAAACCCTCCTTGCTCAATGCAGGGAGAAATATGGAAAAAGTTTATTTAGGTCCCTAAGAGATGGCAGTATATGCCTGCTTAGTTTGAAAGCAATGCAATACGTGTTATATAACTAGCAGGCGTTTGAAGTTGAGAATGGATATACATGCCCATAGCACGGCAAGCATTTTCTTTGCCAACGCATATATCCGTTCGTAGCAGTGTAAAGGTTAAAGTAGTGGTTTTCACCTGTGTGCTGCAATGCCATGGTAATCTTGAAAGGCTGCCTAGGTTCCATGTTTCTTTTTTTTTTCTTTTTTTTTTAATTTATCCACGTTTCAGATATTGACTCAGGATATCAATGATTCTGTTGTTTTCTATCAATATCAGTGATTATTTTCAGACAAAATTAATAATTTTTAAAATGCTAGCTAGAAAATTCAGTGTCTTGACTATAGTAAGTAATAATTTTAATTAGGAGTTTTTGATATTTTTATGCTAGCATAATTTTTCATAGATTGTCCATTTGCATTAAAAATATAGGAGAGATCTTTGAAAAGCCTTTTTAAAGCCCCGCCCCACAATTAAAAGCAAAGGTCAGAATAAATTTCAACAATTTCCAGAAAATGGTTGCTAGCCAAGGAAATAGTTGCTGAGAATAGGGGAGATACAAAGTGAGCAAGGTTTTAATATACAATAAGAAGTAACATTAAGAGGTTTGTTTAATAATTAAGGTTGATTATTTATCGTTGCCTGAAAATGGATCAGAAATCTCATCTCTGGATTATTTTACAATGAATGGATGGCATCACAAAAGTCTATAGAAAAATCCAACATGTCATTAGTATGAATATTCGACAGATAATTTTGAATCTGTGCTCCTCATAATTTTTTTGTAGAGATAATATTGCAAATTAACCAACAAATTGGGTCAATGGTATTTGAAACTCGTATTCAGCAACCAATAGAAGTGCCTCTCAATGTTAAATTTTGGCAACAATTTTATCGGGTTTAAACTTGAAACCCCAATGCCAATCCTTCGTTCTCTATGATGCCAACCACCTGACTTTTTCCCTCGTTTTTCTTAGCCATAAAGGTAAATGTTGGGTAGGAATTTCACTACCGGACCCATTTCATCATATTAATAATTTCATAGCATTATTAAAAAATTAAATAGTATAATTTAGACATCAAAGTGTCTATAAATACTGAAATAAAAGGTCGCAAATATAATGTTTCTACATTAGCTATTTTCTTTAAAAAGCGTTGGCGATACTGTAAGTTTAATGACGTAATAAATCTTGACCTACAATGATGACGTTGAAATGACGCAACTATAGTTTTTGTAAATGCTATAAGAAACAAGAAACGAGAAATAGCTAAGTCATTGTGTTGCGATAAAATAAGTTATTGTGTGCTTGTGCACACCTGAATGAGTTTGTTAAGGAGAGCAATTGAACGCTGGATCAGTAAGTTTTGTGGATTATAAAACAATAAACGAAATTTTGTAAGTTAAAGGGAATTTAAAGAATGATGACGTCATGTACCGGCTTTGCGTACATGTGACATTTAGGCTATTCTATAAAATTTTATTATTTAATTTAATAAGCCAGTGTTCGATTAGAATATGCCCTCTGGTAGTTTTTAACTGAACCTTTCCAACAATTCTTAAAAAGTAAAGCGCCAAAAATGTGCTGTGATATTAACTTAAACTAGAAATAAGGTTGTGTGTTCTGGCTTTTGTTTGGGACAAATTATGGGTAAAAATAAATTGAAGGGCGTTGACTGTGATTAGAATAAGGAGAACCAGAAGTATTTTCAAGTTTTGGCTCAACTTTTCATTGTGTGACAAATTTTTAAAATACGCCAAAACAAGCGTCAAGTTATTGGGTTATGTATGACATCTTTAATTGTAAGTTTCAAGTTACTATAATGCGGAATAAGGTAGGAAACTAACGTTTACATTGGATGTCTTTCCATCGCAAAGAACTTTATATTTTACCTCTTTTCCTTCATGAATGTGTTATTTGAAGCAATTTTGACATTAAAAAATATTGTTTATTTTTCTTATAGGCTACATTAACACCAATAACATGAAACTCCTCCATACATCCCTATTCTCATCTAATGTTTTACAAAAATTTCTGTGTATTTCATCTCCTTAAATTATAGCTAATGCTATTTTTCCATCTCATTCTTGGCCTTCCTACTAGATACTTTACCCTCTAGTTATTATACATGAGATTCTATTCACAGTGTGGGAGACTTAAATGGTTTTGATTACATCAGATTTCCCGTAAAGATCATGATTCATCTGTCTGTTGTATCTCTTTGATCCAAAAATTTCTTAGATACTCATATAATTTTTTCTCCTCCCTTCAAGTAAGATACCTTATTTCACACCTATACAATATAACCGGAGGAATAACCATTTTATATATTATAATGACTATACTATGTGAGATGCCAGTGTATGAATCTTGCAAATGACAGTACCATAGTTATTATGTATATTGTGATTAGATGAATATTTTGCCTTTTCTAATAAATTGTTGGTATGAATGGATTTTTTATAATTATTGTTATCATGTATTACTATTATTACATGTTATTCTGTAACATATGTGAGTCATGTAACATTAGTTATAAACATTCTTATCTATGTGATTTTAATAGGATTTGTACTCCACTTGTTAAGCAGTGAATAGAAATGATACAGCTGTTTTCCCCACACTCTTATTCTTTGGTCGAGTAAGTTGAATATAGATGAATCATCATTTGACACTGTATAATTAGGTAACTTTTTCAAATATGAACAATAGTAGTAATACGAGAAGCAGACTGCTGAACCGTAGATTTGTAGGTCAGCCAAAAGGCTCTGCCCGATAAAACAAGCTTGGAACCTTAATATTTTAAGTTCTAAAACATCACTACTGATGCTTTATTTAATTATAACCTAGCATTGTTATATTACTAAAGAATTTAATAGATTATTTTAGGAATGAGATATGCGCAAAGAAATTGAACATACGCTCAATTCTGGAAGTGTATGCTATTATGCATTACAGTGACTTTTGTCGTCCCAACTCCTTTAAAAAAAGTTAAGCTGAAAATATATAAAACTATTATTCTCCCAGTTATATGGATACGAAACATAGACTCTTACTTACTACTCAAAGTATTTGAGAATAAAGTTCATATGAAAATTTTTGGACCAAAGAGAGATGAACAAACAGGAGAATGGACAAAAATGAGCTACATTGTCTTTATAGGAAGCCAGATATAATAAGAAGAGTTAAATCTCGTAAACTACGATGGGCAAGAATGGGGAATGAAGGAGAAGCATGGTAGCTTCTTGTAGGAAAACCAGAGGGAAAACACCCAGTTGGTAGACCAAGAATGAGGAAGGAGAATAACATTAACCATGATTTGAGGGAAGTAGATTATGAGGGGATGATTGGAAAACATTTTCTCAGGATAGGGTTGTATGGAAAGCTTATGTTTGTGTGGCCATGAATCTGTGGGTTCGATAGAGCCAGTGAGTTAGTTATTTACTATAAAGTATTGTACACTTCTTGTATTAGGCACAGCCTAAATTATAACATTAGCTCCTGTAGATACCGTGTGATAAATATCATAAGTCCCAATGCAATATTATCAATAGTATGGCAAACAATAATTTTGCATCTTTTTCTTATGAAGGTTGAAACATTGCTTGCATATATGAAAATGTATGGCATTAGAAAATGGATTAAATAAAAGCAATTCATTAGGGCATTTTTTTGCATTTTCTTTTTTAGGGATAGGTCATTTTTTGGCATTTTTAGGTCATTTTGAGCATTTTCTACACTTTTCCGGAAGGCTGTGTAATTATTTGTATTTGATTTGAGATTTTTATTATAATTCAGTATTTTTCCTTGTCAATACAATTTCTTGGAATTAAGTAGATGTTTTGCTAACTACTACCCCTATTTTTCAAGGTATGTGCGTAATGAACTTGCCCACTTCTAGGAATTTATTCAATTTCTTAGAGTTCATGCTAGCTTTTACCCCTATTTTGATTGTTAACTGCAATTTAAAATTGTTGTAAAAGTGCATTGTATAATTGAAATGGATTTTCTGAAATAAAAGGTACCCTAATATGTACTTTTTAAATAATTTTATTTTAATATTTTGATGTCAAGTTAAATTTTATGTAATTAAGTAATCAAGTGAGTACTTAATCTAATAAATAGTATTTTTATTGGTAATTCTTAACTTTTTATTCATCTTTTTTTTATTGGTCACTTTTTGTATTTTTTAGGTCATAAATGCATTTTTTACCAATTTATAGGTCATTAAATGCCTTGCCCTAATCATTAGTAATGCTAGGAGTGATTTCCAATTTATCTAGAGAATTTGGAAATCGAGAGTGGCATTTGTTAGGACTATTTAACAAATAAAATTAAGCTGTTTACTCACAAATCATTATTTAAATATAGTTATTTTAATATATTTAAATATTTAATGTAAACGGCGATGTTTGAAAACAAATGAGAAATGTTTGTTATGTTTCACTTGTTTATCACTGCAACCAGATCATATTATTTTTTGCCAAAGGATTGCAATATTGTAAGAATGCACCCTAGTGGAGAAAAAATGAAATGCATCAAACTGTTTATAACCATCACATTAATTAATTTCTGATGTCCTATTATGTAAATATGTAAATAATATTTTTCTGGAACATTATTTCCTGGGAAATAATGCGTTTAAGAAAGTGCAAACTGCGGTTTCTTTTTGTTTGTGATATAATCAATTGCTAAAAATGTTTTTATATTATATCCTGCAAGCACTATCTGTTTACATTCGTGCACTATATATACAATCTGGTATCCACATGCATTCTAGAATTCTTACATCTTAATATATAAACTGTTATATTCAACGTATTACTTAAAGAGTCGGAGCACGCCGTAGCATAGTGGTTAAGGTACTGCACTACAAGCCAGAAGGTCGTGGGTTCAAGTCCCGGTGGGGTCAGGATTTTTAAACTGACCCAAACTTTCTGGCGGCACTATGGCCCTGGGGTCGACTCAGCCTCTAACGTAAATTAGTACCAGATGCTTGTTCTGGGGGTAAAGGTGGCCGTCACGCAGGGCTGACAACCCGGCTGACATCAAGTGCCGATTGTCTAGAAAAAAAGTGGGAGCCTTAACCTCCTACTACCCCAAGGGCCTCCTGAGGCCTGTCTTGGGATCACTTTACTTTACTTTACTTTACTTTACTTTACTTTACTTTACTTTACTTAGAGAGTCAGCCACTGCAAAGTAATGGTCTGACCTATTCAGAATGTTAAAAAGGAGGAGCTTGATTTTAAAGTGATAAAATTAAATTGATAAAATCGAGGTGAAAAAGACTGTGATTGGTTGTAAATCAAAATTCATTGAAATGTGATTGGTCATTGACTCCCATTTGGGCATGAGTTAAAGTCACCATTAATTTTGCATGTTTTTATTTTTATTATACCTAGTATTAGTATATAAAACCTATTTATTTTTCAGTTTAATAAATCTTATTATATATTAATACAATCCAATCCCCACCCAGGGGCTGGATGTGACAATATTGATGTATATTGGAACATATTGAATAACATTTGTACTAACGACGTGGTTGCTGATAGGTTAATTCACATTCTCTGCTGTAGCCAATTGCCAACATGTTTACGTAGGTTTGCTAGGTTAGGTTAGAGTCCTGCGCCGTAGCCGAATGGTTAAGGTAGGAAGCCTTGGCACAGAGCTACGGGACTTGCGTTGGTTCGAGTCTCCCTGGGGGAAGAAATTTTCTCATGGTATTTCGACCAGTATGGGACCGGTGCCCACCCAGCATCGTGAGGCATTTGGGTAGCTACAATAAGTAGCAGCTCTAGGTTGAGAAAACCAACTATAATGGCTGAGGGACTCGATGTGCTGACCACATGTCACCCCTACACTGGCTGAAGATCATCTAACCCTGTGATTGACACATGTGGATGTGAGACCAGCAGTCGGCTGGTAGGCTAAGGGCCTTCTAGGCTTGTCGTGCCAGGAATAAGGTTAGGTTAGATTAGATTAGGTAGGTGCTTGGTGACCTTCATTTTTTGTTGGTTTTTTTTAAGTTTTTAGTAATTACTAATACACATCTTCCTTTGTCAATTTGACACATTTTAAGTTATTTCTACCTCCATTTGTCATTCAATTTGCAGGCATTTTTCATTTAAAAAACATATATTTCTCAAGTAATTAGTTCACATATTGCTACAATAATTTGAATGTTTTTTTTTATTTATTTAATTTGTGTACATGGCATGTCACCCTAGAATCCCATATATTTTTTTGTATAATGTTTTTTGAGAAAGGCTAGGATTACAAGAGTCCCTATACTCCATAACAGCTTGTGTTTAGAGTTGTTCCCACATTTAATTTCTTTCTGCACCTTCTTCCTATTTGTAATTGTTGTTCCTAGGCATTTGAGAATTCAGCCACTTCTTTAAACTTTCCTTAATTTGTTATTTACTATCCATTTCCATTACATAATGTATATCTACTTGTTGACTTTATATTTAGTTTTATTGGTATTTATTTCCAGTCCCAGTTTCTTAATATTATTTAATAGAACGTGTCTGTTGGCTTTCAGTGTTTTCTCACTATCTCCTAATAATACACCATCAGCATATACCTACTGTTTATTAACAACAATGAGTTGTAAGCCCTATTTATCTTGTAAATATTAATTGAATGCTCTAGTACCAAATTGAATCGGCAGTGGAGTTAGATTAGTCACCTTTGTCATATCAAAAAAATCCTATTGTTATGAGCACAACATTCCAGCATTAAGAATATTCATAAATACACCTGGATGTCTCCCGATGGTAAAACTTGGAACCAGATAGATCATGTATTAGTGGATAAATGCTTGCACAGTATGTTGCTACAGTTAGATGGACAGACTGCAATTCGGATCATCATGTGGTCCAGTTTGAAAATCAGAGAACTTGCTTATGAGAGGAACAAATGCTAAATGTGATTATGAAAGATTTGAATTAAAATAACTTGAGAAATGATGAACTGTAGCAAGAATACGGGATCAAAATTGCTAATAGATTTGAAATACTGGAATCTTCAGATGAAAATATGGCAACTGAAGAAAAAACTGATATAAACAGAGAATGGGAGACAATAAGAGATACTATTAAATTATCAGTATCAGAATGCATAGTTTATTTTAAAAGCAAAACAAGAAAAGGTTTGATAAGCAATGTACCGACATTGTAAAGAAAAGAAAGCTAGCCAAAAATGAATTGGTTACACGAGCCAAATGTAAGTTTAGAATAATTGGGTGGGAAACCACTAGGTTTTTAAAGAGTAAAAGAAGGAATATTTGAGAGAGAAGATTAATGATTTTGGAATGAATGAAAAAAATAGAAACATCAGAGAATTATATCAGGGAATTAGGATAGAGAGAAAAGGGTAGATAGAGTTGACAATATGATGTAGGCCTATAGAAATGAAATTCTGGATTCATTCTTCCATGAATTAACATATGCAGAACATTTTTCTACTTATTTTCAACAAGACTCCTCCACCATCGATGCAATGCTGCTGTATATTTGGTTAAATTATGCTGTGTATTAGGGAATGGGTTTATAATTAAGGATCTATGGCCTCCTCGTAGCTTAGATTTTATCCCGTAACTAACTTACTCACTGACACTATCAAACCCTTAAGTTCATGGATACACTGATATAAGCTCTCCATATACTCTTATCCAGATATAATGTTTTCCAATCATCTCCTGTATAATCTACTTCCCCCAAATCATGTTTAATATTATTTTTCCACCTCATTCTTGGCCTACGAAAACTGGGTGCTCTCCATCTGGTTTTCCTGAAAGGAGTTTCCATGCCTCTCTTTCATTCCCCGTTTGTGGCACATGTCCTGTCTATCGCAATCTACGAGACTTAACTGTTCTTATTATATCTGGTTTTCTACAAAGATCATGTAGTTTGCTTTTATGTAGTCTTATCCATTTGCCTGTCTGTTCATCTTTCTCTTACCCCATGCAATTTCTGTTTATGGGGGATACTGAAAGATAGGGTGTGCAGAAATAGGGTATGATGAATGAACTTAAAGCTAATATACTAACTGAAAATTTCTTTCGATTGGTGCTGGAGAACTTGTGTGTGTTTATAGAAATTTCATAAGAAGATGTGAAACATATTTGTCTTCAATTGGAGTACATTATCATCAACATCTGTTATAAACAAGATAAGTAAGAATCATATTTGAAGAGAAAAATTATACGCTCAGACTGGGACTCGTACCCAGGACTTCTAGACCAGTGCTCTACCCACTGAGCTAACTGGGCAAGTTCCAATCTAAATGCAAATGTTTCTCTTATATGTGTTGTCAATTCCCGCGCACCAAATGCTATGAAAACTTTGCTTCTACCTTTGCAAATGGCGGCTTCTTTATTGAGAAGAAATTTATTTGGGAATTTTACATTACATTCAATGTTTCTATTATTCATTTCATACATCTCAATGATGGATAAATCATATTTGAATAGAAAAATTATACGCTTAGACTGGGAAGAACAGTAAGAATACTAAGAACATGAATGAAATCATTTTATATTACCGCAGATATGTGGCCTACTTTGCTAGTATTGGGGCATGAATGTGTTTTCTATTGTAAAGAATTACAAAATCTCGTATATATAAAAACACATATTACATATAGGGCAGAATAGAACCTTACTGCAAAACAAAAAGTAATTAGTTTTTTGGTGAGTTAGACTTACTCTTTGGGTCGTGATAAGATTTCTGATATATACGGGTGAATCTAATATAAATAAGACTTTATTTTTCATAAGTTATTTTCACATGTGATTGCCATGTGACCTTGAAGATGTTAGTGGTGGGGATGTACAGTCTCGCATTGTTCATGGAATATACCTTCCATCACTCGGTGGTAATCAGTACACCGTGAGCAAGCACATAATACACATGTCTGCAACAATCATAAATAAATTTCTTGCTAGAGAAGGAGTGAAACCTAATGTAATTTTGGGAAAATTTCAAGCATAGCTTGGTGAGTCCACCATCTCAAAGACCAAAATTTATTAATTACACAGAATGTTTTTGAGAGGACAAGATGCTGTTAAAAATAAAGGCAGATGACAAGCATCACTGGAAGCACTATTCAGGCAGTTTGTGACCTTATTGATGGTGACCATTGTATGACAGTAAGTGAAATTGGTTCCTCAGTTGGCATAAGCTATGGTAGTGCTCAGAAAATCATTCACAACGAATTGGGCTTCCAAAAATCTCAGTAACACAGGTGCCCGACTCGCCACAGCTGCCTTAACATTTACAAAATTGGAGAAAATGCACTGGACATCTCTTGTATCCACCTTACACTCCAGACTTGTTGCCCTGTGACTACCATCTGTTTGGACATTGAAAGAATTATTGGGAGATCAGCATTTCTAATGCTGATGGTGTGGTGAAGGAGTTCTTGTGCAGATGGCTTAACACCCACACTTTGGAATTGCCAAACTGCCTATCCACTGGCAAAGTTTATTTCATTTGCTGGAATATGTAGAAAAATAAGGTACAGCATATGTTTTTGAAGCGTATTTTGTTTCAATAAATCTGTACCTTGGGGGCACACCATAGCATAGTGGTTAAGACACTGCGCTTACAAGCTGGAAGGTAGAGGGCTTGAGTCCCGGTGGGGTCAGGATTTTTAAACTGACCAAACCTTCTGGCAGCACCATGGCTCTGGGATCGACTCAGCCTCTAACGGAAATGAGTACCAGACACTTGCTCTGGGGTAAAGGCAGTCGTCATGCAGGGTTGACAACCCAGTTGACATCAAGTGCCAATTGTCCAGAAAAAGTGGGAGCCTGAACCTCTTACTACCCCAAGGGCCTCCTGAGCCTGTTGTGGGATCACTTTTAAATCTGTTTCTCAGAGGTCTAGAGTCATAACTCACAATTTCTATACTTTACAGGAGGAAGGATTTACTACTCTATACCACTAAGCGATATTGGAGTTAAGGCGGCATTTATACAAGCCTAAATTGGCACTAATAAAGATGAGAGTTACTACTTTATACTTTCAAATTGATCTCTTTCTTGTGATTACTACTACATCAGAACCTCAGAATTATTGAAAATGGAATTATGACTCTCGTCCTCTGAGATAGAGAAAGAAATTATGAAAAATAAAGTCTTGTTTATATTTGATTCATCCTGAAGAAATAAATTGCTGTCCCACGTTGTGGTGACATTTTGAAGCAGTAATTCTCTTCATGCCCAATGTTGTAGTAACATTTTGAAGAAGGATTTGTGTCCCAAAAAGAATTACTAGTTCAGGTTGGGTTTGATTTTCGGTAGAGCCGGATTCTCTTCTTAGGATCGGTAGTTGGTACACTGGATAGGAAAACACTTTAAAATCACTAAAAAACTGTTTATTGTAGAAATAATTTCACATTTACTCACTTCTTAAAGTTCCTAGCAGATTAAGTAAATGTAGGTGATATTATTCTTCACCGTCAATTAAAAATAAATTATTTTCTTTTCTTGAATCAATTATTCTTCTTGTATTAAATATTACATTTTATCAGGAGATCTCTTCTTGCTTCTATCTTTGTGGAAAGTTATATGCAGAATAATTAGGGTAATTCTTTTATAATTTTAAGACCGTTATTACATCACATGATGGTAATTTTAAATTCTATTGGTTAGTAGTCCTTTAAATATAAGGTTTAATTTTATTTGTTAAATCAAAAGTGAATTGTTTTAACATCCAATCAGATTATATTATTTTTGGTCTGGACATCTTACCTCAATATTAATGTTGATTTGTTCTTGAACATGTTTCAAAACAATTCTGTTTTATCTTCAGCCAGACTGGGAAAGCTGAAGATAAAACAGAATTGTTTTGAAACATGTTCAAGAACAAATCAACATTAATATTGAGGTAAGATGTCCAGACCAAAAATAATATAATTAAAATAACCTCAAAATATAACTTCCTAAAATTAAATATTATTTATCCAATCAGAGTTTAGTTTACTTTCATTTTAGAATATGAAGTTAAGCAGGTGTTCTTATTACAGTTATAACAGAAGGATTTATAATTTTGACAACAGTGACGTAAAACAATTTTAAAATCATTATTTACAAAAACTGTTAGGTGGTACAATTTCTTTAATTGTTACTGAGACATTTTTATTCAACAATGATCAACAATGAATTATTTAGATGTTTTTATTTTATTTAAGTTATATTTAAATATTAAAGAATTTTATAATATAAAATTGTTAACTTTAACTTTTATATTCATTATAATTAAAATTCTGCTATAACCCTCATATTACAGAGAAAAATTAAAAATTAACAGTTGCTTTAAACTTAAGAAACAGTAAGTACAAAATGTAATAATACACATAGTGTATAGTACAATTATAACAAACATATATGAGTTGCTCTTTGTTTCATTACTTATATAATTTTTGCACTTTTTATGTTGAAATTTGTGCTTTGTATAATATGTACTTCAGGTGATAATTAGTTGATTATTTTTGTATTATTTTTTTAATCTATGAACCCATCTTATCAAGGTCCAAAGAACATGCTACATGTCTAATGCATTACTCTGTAAATACGAGTAAGTAATTGGAGACCAAAGATTCCTTAAAATAACTCAGCCAACCTATGAAAGGTTGAATTCTGTTCCACTCTGTGTGTGTGTACATTATATATGTATTATATATATATATATATATATATATATATACACGGTGATTACAAATGATTGGAGCGATTTCATGATTTTATTGTAGCGATCTTATTTGACATATCTTCACAGAACTTTAAAGTTATGTATAAAAACTCATAAGGTTTTTTTTTGTTTTCTCTCGCAGCCGTGTTTCAGCTTTAAACCGAGAGAGCGCAGCAGTTATCAAAGATGGCGACAGGCGAGGAGAAAGCATATGCTGTGCTTGAATTTCATTCAACTCAATCTGTGATAACTGTGCAACGACACTTCAGAACGAAGTTCGAGAAAGATGCACCGAGTGCCAACTCCATTCGGCGATGGTATGCGCAATTTAAAGCTACAGGATGCCTCTGTAAAAGGAAATCAACGGGTCGTCCTTCAGTGAGTGAAGAAAAGGTTGAGAGTGTGCGGATGAGTTTCACACGTAGCCCACAGAAATCAACACGAAAAGCGAGCAGAGAGCTGAACATTCCACAACCGACCGTTTGGAAGATCTTGCGGAAAAGATTGAAGCATAAACCTTACCACTTGCAATTTTCTACAAGCCCTTACGCCCATTGACAAAGTGAGTCGGTTTGAATTTTGTACACAAATGCAGCAGTTTATGGATGAGGATGGTTTTTGTGAGAAACTTGTCTTCAGTGACGAAGCAACATTCTTTGTGAATGGCAAAGTGAACAAACACAATGTGCGAATCTGGGGCACAGAAAATCCCCGCGTTATTGTGCAGCACATTGCGACTCCCCAAAAGTTAGTGTGTTCTGTGCGGTTTCTCAGTTCAAAGTTTATGGCCCTTTTTTCTTCTGCGAGCAGAACGTTACAGGACACGTGTACCTGGACATGCTGGAAATTGGCTCATGCCGCAGCTGACGACCGACAGTGAGACCTTCATCTACCAGCAGGATGGTGCTCCACCACACTTCCATCACGATGTTCGTGAATTTTTAAACATGAGATTGCCAAACCGATGGATCGGTCGCAGTGGAGAGAATGATCAGAAATTGTTGTCATGGCCTCCACGCTCCCCCGATTTGACGCTGTGCGATTTTTTTGTTTGGGGGTATGTGAAAGATTCAGTGTTTGTGCCTCCTTTACCAGTAGACTTACCAGAACTGCGAGTCGCATAATCAATGCCTTTGAACAAATTAATAGGGACATGTTACGTCGAGTATGGGACGAACTTGATTACAGACTTGATATCTGCAGAATCACCAAGGGGGAGCATATGGAGCACCTGTAACATCTCAAAAAAAACCTGGGAAGTTGCTCTATGTATCTGTAAAAGTTCGTGAAAATATGTCGAATACTACAGCTACCATAAAATCATGAAATCGCTCCAATCATTTGTAATCACCCTGTATATACATACACACTTATCCCTACATTTACACACATACATATAGGGCATAAAATATTTGTTATTATTATTGTGATTTAAAATTGTGGAAAATTGCAGATCACATTGCTTTGAACATGTTAGAGGAAACAGAATAACCAACTTGTTTTTTGGTTCTTTTATTTATGTAGAAGGGCATGTCCCATGGAATACCCATATTTTTATATAAAATTATATTATTTTCAGTCTGATCATCTTACCTCAATATTAATGTTGATTTGTTCTTGGACATGTTTCAAAACAATTCTGTTTTATCGTCAGCTTGTCCAGACTGGTTTGATTTATGTTGCACTCCCTGGATGTTGATGTCAGCTCCATCTTGTGGTTGGCCAAAGAACCTCCAAACAAGGTCACACTCCATCGGTATTTCAAAATTCATAACTCTGTTTTTGTTCTTCTGAATGTAGATTTTTTCCCAAATAGTCAGCTCTTTTGTATTTTCTAACTGTTTTAATAATTTAGTGTCCAAATTTATATTACGTTTTTCAGACCAAACATGAGCAGCAACTGCAGATTTTTCTATTTCCCCATTTTTATATTTCTTATGTGTTCTTTGGTTCTAGTTTTTAGGTTCTCTTTTGTTTTTCCTATATATATCTTTTCACAACCCATGCATTCAATTTGATATATTCCTGATTTTTTATTTTTATCAGTTTTTTCATTTTTTTTTTTTTGGTTTTTATTAGTTTATTTGAACTGTAGTTATTTTCGGTGCTAATTAATATTTAAACTTCTCAAATATATTTTGAAATTTATTGTGTACCCTTAAACAAAGAAGATTTTGAACAGGAGAAAAAACACATAATCAAAGTAGCAAGAGAAAACGGGTTTGATGAAAAAATGGTACACAAAAGGATAGAAAAGTATAAAAAACAAAAAAATGATGAAGAGAAGTACTCTTGAAAAAGAACCACCACCTATGAAAAAATATAGGAAATTCATATATCACCCTTGCGTACACAATAAATTCCAAAAGATATTTGAGAAGTTTAATATTAAATTAGCACTGAAAAATAACTACGGTTCAAATAAACTAATAAAAACAAAAAACAAAAACTGATAAAAATAAAAAATCAGGAATATATGAAATTTAATGTATGGGTTGTGAAAGATATATATAGGAAAAACAAAAAGAAACCTAAAAATTAGAACCAAAGAACACATAAGAAATATTAAAAATGGGGAAATAGAAAAATCTGCAGTTGCTGCTCATATTTGGTCTGAAAAACATAATATAAATTCGGACACAAAATTATTAAAACAGTTAGAAAATACAAAAGAGCTGACTATTTGGAAAAAAATCTATATTCAGAAGAACAAAACAGAGTATGAATTTTGAAATACCGATGGAGCGTGACCTTGTTTGGAGGTTCTTTGACCAACCACAAGATGGAGCTGACATCAACATCCAGGGAGTGCAACATAAATCAAACCAGTCTGGACAAGCTGACGATAAAACAGAACTGTTTTGAAACATGTCCAAGAACAAATCAACATTAATATTGAGGTAAGATGATCAGACTGAAAATAATATAATTAAAATAAACTCAAATTATCACTTCCTAAAATTAAATATTGATATAAAATGTTTGCATACTGCTACATGATGTCATTATTGGTACTTGAATTGTCATCATCTCTATTATTATGACCACTATTATTTCATGTTGATAGTTCTTGAAGAACTGTTATGGTTTAAAACTTATGTTCTTGAGCCATGTCTTTTTGGGGCAACCCTAGAACCTCTTCCATGTGATAGATTGCTGTGGGTTGGTTCTAGAGATTCTTGTTCTACGCATTCTTATGATGATCCTGCCAATTTTTCTGGTAATCGTTAATCTATTTTAAGACTGCTTTTAAATTTTAATGATCCAATGTATATTAAGTTTTCTTATCCCATTTGTTGATACCTACAGTTCGAAAGTTGATTAATTATACCTAAACATCTCTTGTAATCAGATACTTTCTCTGATATGTCTGATACTTGAATTATGTTTAACAATTATATCTAAAATGAAATGAATAAAATAGTATCTTCTTTTTTAACAGGTTGTCCTACTAAGGTTGTAATATGGCATTAGTAACCGAAGTTAAAATTCCAGTTCCCTGGGGCCACATCAGTGGTAAGATGAACTGCTTTTATGATAGTAATCATTATTGTTTAGTTTATTTAAGGAAATTCAAAATTAATGACATCATTTTGAAAATTATAGCTTTTCAAATTTTGAAATATTCTTCACAAATTATTAGGCATCATTTGTTCCACCTTATTTTTAATTATGATAGCTGCTTCCCACTTGGGTTCCTTAGGTTTTTAAAGGCCTGTTTTAAAAATTATTTTCAAATCTTACTTTATTTTTACTTACCCTTTTCTTATATTTCCTTCTATTTTTAAGAGTATTTTTCTAGTTATATAACTTTTTAATCATGTGTTCTCAGACATTTTTAGTTGTGTGATTTTTTGGGAACTCTTGCTTGGGAAGCTATCATACTGATTTTCTCTCCCTGGTTATCATTAATGAAAGTTGCATTGGATAATTATAAGCATGATAACATTTTATGTGAAGTATAAACAGAAAGCATGTTTCAATGTCAGTACATGGATGGACAATCTAAACTATGAAGGAAAGATAATAGCTTAAAAATTAGATATAGGCTGCAAAGAATGGTTGTCGGAAATCTTCTTTCTTAAATAAAACAATCCATGCTTGGAATGACTTGCCTCCACTTATCTTTTTGATATTCTTTTTCAAGGAATTTAAACATAAATAAATATGCATGTTAATATCTAAGTGTTGAAATTATGTTTATATGTAAATTATTGTATCTGCTCACCGTGTCTAGAGTAATTGTTTATTATGTTTATGTAATTTAATACATTTTTTATAATGTTTTAATACTTTTTTAATGATTCTGAATTTTTTGTAATTATATTTTATAGAAATATAAATTCTTGTAATGTAAAAAATTGTCACTGAGGCTTGGCCACTTTTACAGTGAAGAATAAGTACATATTTTACAGTCATTATTCGCTCACAGTTTACTTTATACCTTTTCGAGCTAAGTTCCAGTTGTAATGTAAACAAATCAGATGTATGGACTGCATTTTCATTGGTTAAATAACTTTTACCTTTAAGCGTGTAAGAAAATGTAGTTCACTTTCTAACATCATCATCATCATCGTCCTTTCAAGTATTAGGCCCAGTGGCCCGTTACGGTCTCCCGCCATCTCCGAAAAGGTCGACCCACAGATCTTCTGCCTCGAGGAATGTAGTGAAGAATTTGTTTTGGTATTCTGTGACGATCCATGCGCTGAATATGGACTAGCCAATTGTTTCTATATTCTTGGAGGTATTCAGATATAGGTACGATGTTTAACTCTCTGGCTATTGTTGAATTTCTTTCGTGGTCTAGAAGGCTATAACCTGCAGTTCGCCGTAGAAATTTCATCTCCGTGGCTGTAATATGACGATCATCCTGAGTTCTGATGGTCCAAGCTTCACTGCCATAACAGATTATGGGTCTAGCGAGAATTTTATAGATTTTCATTCTTGTGTGTCTCTGCACTTTTGATGGTTTAAAGACTTGGTTGATAATTCTTAAAGCTTTATTATAGTTTTGTATTTTAGAGGATATATCACATTCACATTCTAACACTCAAAATAAATAAAATAAAAATAATAAAAAATATGTATTATGTGACAAATGTCTGTCAGTTATATGGGAGAATTTAAAAATATATAATTACAATTTTAATAGATTAAATAAATAATCATTTCATTGTTTAATTCTTTTGAATTTCAATTGTTTCAAATGACTGCTTCTTGTATACAATTTTTGAAGCATTAAAAAGAAAACCTTTGAAAAACAGAGAGAAACAATTTAAAAATACAATAGGAAGTAACATTAAGAGGTTTGTTTAATAATTAAAACATTTTGTCTGTTCATTCTTACCTCTTAGAGTTGTTTTTGTCGAACATATGTTTCAGAGCTTCTTAGCCCCATCGTCAGCGATTACAGACTGTCAGTCTCTGAAACATTTGTTCGTCAAAAACAACTCTATGAGGTAAGAATGAACGGAGAGAAACAAATTATTTTGAATGCTTCTGTTTTAAAACAGTTCAGCGAAAAATATCCTACATTAGTCATTGAAGATGTGGTGAAAATAATAGCAGAATTTACAAGTGAGTTAACATTGAGCATATATTCTGCTCATAGGTCTAATTAAATTGTAAATAAAGGATATATATCGACAGCATGGAAAAAGCATAAATGTCTGATTAGGTAGGCCCATATATAATTTATCATAAATAAATAAAAAATAGAGAAAGTTCCTAATTATTGGTACAATCTTATCTTGTATTCAGTCTTATTATCCGTAAAATATATAGGCCTATACTGTAACCTAAGAAAAATGTTTCTATCGACGATTGTTCAGTCATATGGCGAATAAAAGTAGCATCATGGATCCCCCAATAAATGGAGTTGGCAGAATAATACCTTATGCAAGTTTGTTTACAGTACAATTGGAATTAGTTTGGATACAGTACAGTGAAATTTTCTTTATATAATACAAGAATTTTAAAAGAAAATCTGGGTAAAAGATGTTGCATATGTGAGTTACTGCTTGATATTAGAATAAAAACAGATTTTTTTGTAGAAAAAAATGAATTGGATTCAGAAATTAAAATGATCCTTGCATTGATGAATATACCTTTTTTTAGAGAATAATACAATGTTAAACTTTTATAGGAAAAATCACTGTGAGGTTTAATTTAAGATTAAAATTAAAATTATAATGTTGAGTGATCCCGGGTTTTGTGGCTGGTCCATTACTGGTGTTCCTACCAGATGTTTCTCCCTCAGCTGCAGAGGGCATCTTCAGTGGCGAGTACTTCTAGGTGTAATTTCCTGATCGGAAACCTGGAAGTACTCGCCACTGAAGATGCCGTCCGCAGCTGAGGGAGAAACATCTGGTAGGAACACCAGTAATGGACCACAGCCACAAAGCCTGGAATCACTCAACACTATGATTACCGGCCATGAAAGCCTGCATTCAACTATTATTCAACTAGAATGTGTCACATTCAGTACCAGGCACTGAGCAGGGCATTTAAACCCACAGGCCAGCCATTTAATTACCCCATCTACCCTTTTCGTGGCACTTCAGAAAATGGATCATTATTCACAAACTATTAGTCCTAGAAAATTCAAATTTTGTACATACCTAAAGGAGATATCCTAGTAGGATTTAATGGTGAAATAACTTGGGTGATTGACATCACATGGTATCGGCATATCAATTTCAGGAAGTGGAAATTCATCTTCACTTTCACTTTGTGATCTTCTAATTCAGGAATCAGTTCATCACCTGAGTCATTATACAAAATATTCACTAATTCTTCTTCAGTGAGATATTTTTCTTTCGTCATGGTTTCACTCACGCACAAACAACAGCGCGATAACGAGAAACAAATACGACTGCATTGGAGCCTGGAGTCAAGTTTGGGTGAACGAATTCCATGTGTTGTTTGTTTTAAAAATAAAAGGGGATTCACCAAGGTTAAACGTGTCAAATGGGAATAGAAAATGTACATTTACATGCCATCTAAGATCTCCAAGACATATTAAGCCAACACAATATTTAGGCGTCGAATATAAATGCAGTTTGTTTGCACCCGCTCTAAAATGAGTTAACTGACCGATGGCCACATACACGATAGTCTCTTTAAACGCCTTAACTGGTTTATGGTACTGAATGTGACACATAAAATTAAAATTCTTTATACCTCACCTCATATCCAGTCTTCTAATTATACTGGCTTTAAAACCTAGATGGCTTTCATCTTCAATAATATCTCGTCGACTAATGGTATGTCGTTTAGCAGCACCACCTCTCGCTCCCTCTGTTGGTGGACCTATGAATCTCTAGATCAAGTCAAAATCCCTAGGAATTTCAAAATTCAAAAGTTTTTCTTTCTTGTTTTTTGGGTGTGGATTTTTTTTCCAAACCGTGAGCTCTTTTTGTTTTTCTATTTGTTTAATTAAACTGGCTTTTGTTTCAATGAGATATTATTCAGACCAAGCCTCAGCAGGTACTACTGACTTTAACACTTCACCATCTTTGGCATTTCTAAGATGTTCTTTCACCCTTGTTTTCAAATTTCTTTTTGTTTTTCCTATATAAATTTTGTCACAGTCCCTGCATTTGACCTGATAAATTCCCATTTGTTATCTTCTTCAATTTTGTCATTTTTGTTAGTTTATTATCCTACTGAAGCTGTATTCATTCTTCTGTGCCAATCTAATGTTAAATTTTTACTTTTAATTTTTAATTTGTGGTGCTTCAATGGATGGCGAGTGAATTTCTGGAATTTCATGTTTTTCTTTTATAAGTGTATTTTCATTGATTACACTGGTCAACATGATTTTTGTCTCATGAGTACCAATAATTGTATTTAATGCAGTGTTTTATTGTGTTTCTAAAATGTATTCAGAATTTCTCCATCACCCACAGTTTCTTTTTTATTTAAATTTCAATTAATGATTTAAATAATTATTTTTTAATAAACTTTTTTTTGTCCATTTGTCCATTGTAAAATAAAACCAAATGCGCTAACTTAGGAGATTTCAGCTATGGAAAAGAGATATCAAGGCAAATGGAATCGTAATATGCTGGCTGATTATTGTTGGACCATCAAGAGGATGCTCAGCAGATTTTATTATTAATTTAACACTTCTCATTGAAGGATAAATTATATTTGAAGAGAAAAATTTTCGCCTAGACCGGGACTTGAACCCGGGACCCTTGGCTTTCCGGGCCAAGTGCTCTACCAACTGAGCTACCGAGGCGAGTTACGATCTAGATGCAAATTTTTCTCTTATGTACGTTGTAATTCCCTTGCGCCAAATGCTTGAAACCATAGCTTCTATCTTTGCAAATGGCAGCTTCTTAGTTAAGAAGACATTTATTGGGAATTTAACACTACTTTATAGCCAGTAGGGCTTCTATTGACGATTTTATTATTAATTTAACACTTCTCATTGAAGTAACTGAAGTAGATCGTAACTCGCCTCGGTAGCTCAGTTGGTAGAGCACTTGGCCCGGAAAGCCAAGGGTCCCGGGTTCGAGTCCCGGTCTAGGCGAAAATTTTTCTCTTCAAATATAATTTATCCTTCAATGAGAAGTGTTAAATTAATAATAAAATCGTCAATAGAAGCCCTACTGGCTATAAAGTAGTGTTAAATTCCCAATAAATGTCTTCTTAACTAAGAAGCCGCCATTTGCAAAGATAGAAGCTATGGTTTCAAGCATTTGGCGCGAGGGAATTACAACGTACATAAGAGAAAAATTTGCGTCTAGATCGTAACTCGCCTCGGTAGCTCAGTTGGTAGAGCACTTGGCCCGGAAAGCCAAGGGTCCCGGGTTCGAGTCCCGGTCTAGGTGAAAATTTTTCTCTTCAAATATAAAATAAGATTTTACCTTCTCCTTTCTCTTCGTCATCATCCCTCATACAGCACACTTTCCTCTACACAAACTCGTTTGCTCATCCTATACAATATAGGAATAACAATGGTTTGCTGAAGTGATGCATAAATTAAAACTGGACCACTTTAACACCATCTATCCACCCAGTGCAGAACCCAAAGCATGAAAAATGTAATGGGCGTCATTAGAACACACACAAACATACTATTGTGAGTGTTCTCCAATTAGCAAAATATCTTGGTCTTACAAGGAAAACGTATTAAATAAAAAAAAAGTTAGTTTGAGAAAAATTTATAAAGTTTGAATGTTTACAAAAGTCGGTTGCAGCGGAGTAGTGATTATGCTCTTTGTCTCTAGTTCCAAGGGTCGCAGGTTTGAAACATGGCTGGGATCGATGATTTTTTTTTTTTTTTAGGATGGAAAAATCCAAGAAGCAAGTCCTCCGGGAGGGACTTTAAACCATGGGTCCCAAGTCTGAAGATTTTCAGGCTTGTAAAAGAGCCTTAAGCCTAAATAAAGAGGCCTCTAAGCAAAATTTATCGACATCAATGTCCAAGTGTCCACCACTGTGGTCTCAAGGTAGCGTGCTGCCTTGTCACGCAGTGGGCCCGGGTTCGATTTCCAGTCGGGATAGGCTCTTGGTGAGGTTTTTTTTTTGTTTTTTCCTCACCTGTAAGACAAATGTCAGGAAGCTTAGGGCCCAACGGTCCCCGAAAATCATCCGGCCATCATCATCATCCTTCATGGTGTGGAAGACAACGGGAAGCTACCACACCTATAATTCTCTAGTAAAGCTGCAAAGCATAGCATGAAAAAACTATGATTGCAGTGGAAGACCTGCCCTTGGGCAGAATTACTATGGATCAGTGTGTTGACCATATGCCATCCATGACATCTGCGAGCAAATAAGGTAACTAAAAATCAAAAGTGCAGAGACACACAAGAACGAAAATCTATAAAATTCTCGCTAGACCCATAATCTGTTATGGCAGTGAAGCTTGGACCATCAGAACTCAGGATGATCGTCATATTACAGCCACGGAGATGAAATTTCTGCGACGAACTGCAGGTTATAGCCTTCTAGACCACCAAAGAAATTCAACAATAGCCAGAGAGTTAAACATCGTACCTATATCTGAATACCTCCAAGAATATAGAAACAATTGGCTAGCCCATATTCAGCGCATGGATCGTCACAGAATACCAAAAACAAATTCTTCACTACATTCCTCGAGGCAGAAGATCTGTGGGTCGACCTTTTCGGAGATGGCGGGAGACCATAATGGGCCACTGGGCCTAATACTTTGAAAGGACGATGATGATGATGATGAAAAAATAACTTGGTCCAGTAACTCCTTACAAAGGAGAGGGTATGGCTTAACAATGAGCTATGCTATTATATATATATATATAGATGGGGGGCACGCCGTAGCGTAGTGGTTAAGGCACTGAGCTACAAGCCGGAGGGTCGAGGGTTCAAGTCCCATTGGGGTCAGGATTTTTAAACTGACCCAAACCCTCTGGCGGCACTATGGCCCTGAGGTCGACTCAGCCTCTAACGGAAATGAGTACCAGACGCTTGTTCTGGGGGTAAAGGCGGCCGTCACGCAGGGCTGACAACCCGGCTGACATAAAGTGCCGATTGTCTAGAAAAAGTGGGAGCCTTAACCTCCTACTACCCCAAGGGTCTCCGGACCCTGTTGTGGGATCACTTTACTTTATATATAGATAGATAGATAGAATGTTTATAAAAAATCAGGTTAAAATCTTGTGAAGGTTTCATTAATAATAATAATAATAATAATAATGCTTTATTTAAGCTGGCAGAGTTAAGGCCATAAGGCCTTCTCTTCCACTCAACCAACTAATAGTAGAATTATACAAAAATTACATACATATTACAATTTTAAGATATTATTAAAATACAGACTAAACAAAATACAATGATGTGATCTAATACTAGCTAATACTAACACAATCATAGAATATATTAAAATTAAAATGATATAAAATAAAGTAAGTAGCTTCCTAGATGATTATTTATAGAATGCTCTATATAGTTGTTATGCAGTTAATGTTTTCATTGTGTCGAACTTAAGATATCAGTTAATTTGTATTTAAATAATGATAGCGATTGACAGTCCCTGACATGACTGGGAAGTGAGTTCCATCCTCTAGTCATTATAAAGAACTGTTAAGAAATAGAACATAGCCTAATCCTTTTTCCTGCAAATAGAGCATACTCGGGTGTACTTATTACCATTAATTCTCTTTTTTTTTCTCCTTTTTTTTTTTTTTGGACTTACTACTTTTTCCTTAGAAGCTCATGATATAATATTTACTGTAATTTTATTTATTTCTTCTATTTTGCATACTTGGCCATGTTTCTACTTTGTGATAAATAATATTTTCAACTTATCATGTCAATTCTAAATCTATATTTCTGCCAGAGATAAAACCTGTTTTTTTATAATGTGACGTATAACATACCTATCATAAAAATTGCAAAATTATAATTTATCATAAGTAATGCCACGAGTGATTTCCAAATTATCGATAAATTCACGACTCACTAAGTGAGTCGTGAATTTATTTAGATAATTTGGAAATCAAGAGTGGCATTTGTTAGGACTATTTAACGAATAAAATTAAGCTGTTTACTCACAAATCATTATTTAAATATAGTTATTTTAAAATATTTATATGTTTAACGTAAATGGCGATGTTTGAAAACAAATGAGAAACGATAGGTACTCTTCATCTGCTTCTTTTGTTCGTCACTGCAACCAGTTCATATTATTTATTTCCAAAGGAACGCAATATTGTAAGAATGCACTCTAGTGGAGAAAGAGTGAAACACATGAAACTTACTTACTCACTGGCACTATCGAACCCGTAGGTTCATGGCCACGCAGACATAAGCTCTCCATACATCCCTATCCTGAGCTAATGCTTTCCAATCATTCCCTGTATAATCTACGTCCCTCAAATCATATGAAACTGTATATTAATTCATTTCTGATGTCCTATGATGTAAATATGACAATTATATTTTTCTGGGAAAAAATAATTTAAGAAAGTGCAAACAGTGGTTTCTTTTTTTGGTGGTATAATCAATTGCTACAACTCCCGCATGCGGTATGTGTTGACACTCATGCACTATATATACAATCTGGTAGCCATATTTCTTGGTTGGTCAGTCACTGCAAAATAATGCTATGACCTATTCAGAATGTTAAAAAGGAGGTGCTTTCTTTATTATGATAAACTTTAGTTGGTAAATTCTAGGCGAAACACGACTGTGATTGGTTAAATAAAAAATCATTGTAACATGATTGGTCATTGACTCCCATTTGGGGCATGAGTTAAACAGTCTTTAATATTTTACCTCTCTTCTTCTTTAAAGACATTGTTAAATTTGATTCTATTATTTAGTATATATATTTTTAGATTGTACTAACAGAACAAACTTTTGCAGGTAAATGGTGGGGATCCTTGGCTGTGCAGCCGGTCATTGCAATACATGGATGGCAAGATAATGCTGGTTCATTTGATACACTTGCTCCTCTGTTAGCTGTACATGTGCCAGTGTTGAGTATTGACCTCCCTGGCCATGGATTCTCCTCCATTATCCAAAAGGACAATTTTATTACATGTTTTGGGATGGATTAATAGTTGTGAGACGAATAGTGAAGTATTACAATTGGAAAAAGATAACTATATTAGGACATTCTTTGGGTGGAACAATAGGTTTCCTGTATGCAGCAACATTCCCAGACGAAATTAAAAAACTTATTTGCATTGACATCGCTAGTCCTGCTGTAAGATCTCTTCCATATTTTGTAAACCAGACCGGCAGCATTGTTGATAAATTTTTAAATTACGAAGATTTAAACGAAGGTACAGTTCCTACTTATACACATGCTGAAATGATGAAAATCATGTTGAATGCTTATAAAGAAGCACTCACTGAGGAATCATGTGAAATTATGTTAAAGCGGGGTGCTATACCTGTAGCAGGAGATGACAACTACAGATTCTCTCGTGATTCTCGACTGAAAGTAGGAGCTCTTGGTTTTGTTTCTTTAGACATGGCCTTGGAGTATGCATCTAGAATCAGCTGTGAAGTGTTAAACATTAAGGGTATACCTGGTATGAAGTTTGATCCTCCTGAAAATTATCACATTGTTCTTGATAAGATAAAAAAGAAACTGCCAAAAAGCTAGAATTTCATGAAATAGAAGGAACTCATTTCCTTCATCTAAATAATCCTGATCGTGTATTGCCAATCATACTTGATTTTCTTAAATGATGATGATCATAAATTAGTTTAAAAATTTTATCAAAAATAGTTTATATGAAATTTGAGGTGTGCCTGGTCATTATGTATCTCAAAATATTATTTTTTACTGCATTTGTATTTTTTCTTAAAAGCTACATTTTTTATTCGTACTGCATACTTATTATTGTTCTGGAATAGGGTTTTTTTTTTCAAAATGTCATGAAAACTTCCAAATTCATTTTAGAAAGAGGAAAGATGAAAGAGGTATTCCCTCTTCTTCATATGTTTAATTAAAATTTTTTCACCATAATCTTATTATGAATGTGTTATTGTATGTTATGTAGAGAAATTACAAGGCGGACGAACACCCGTAATGTGTGTAAGTAATTAAGAAACATTCTAATGTATTGTATAGAAATATATTGGCTTTAATTATTTAATTTATTTTATTTTGTAGACTTATAGGATGTTGCTATTGCTTAGATGAACAGGAAATTAAGTTTAGAAGGCAGATCTTACTTAATACTCTTGTCACAGTACATCACATTATGATTTAGTCTCAAAATTAGGAATAGCGTAGATGTAATAATTAGTAAACCGATTTAAGAGAATAAATAATCTTAACCTAAAAGGACAAAAAAGAAAGAGATAATTGTCATAATAAAGAAATTAAAAGGAGTATAATGGAATGCAGTCATTGTTGTTATTATTATTTAATCAATTGAATTGGTTTATTACTTGATGAAAATCCATAACTTATTTAGATAGATCATCGGTTGATTAATGTCTTTGACATCGTCCGATTCCTAATAGCCAATTTTGTCGGTCCATCCAATCTCCTGGTTTTAGATGTTTCTCCTTCATATATAAACATATTCCCTGACTCCAGGAGGTTTTTATTTAATTAAATAAAAATAAACTTACAGTTTTATGTGATTTTCATATTTATTAAAATATAATTTAGTTACAGCTGTTTCGGTACATTGTACCTTCTTCATTTGTGTTATCATGTCTGAAGAAGGTACAATGTGTAGAAACAGCTGTAACTAAATTGTATTTTAATAAATATGAAAATTACATAAAACTGTAAGTTTTATTTTTATTTAATTAAATAAATTATTATTATTATTATTTATTTTATTTAATTGCATAATAAAATAATTACATTTTATCAGATTACCACATATAAAATTTCAATATGTTTGAAGTTCTTCTTCTTCTTCCTTCCAAGTATTAGGCCAAGGCCTGTTACGATCCTATAGAAAATTTTCCCTCCAGCGTTTTGATCCTTCCGGGAAATTCTCGTATAAGACTTGAAAGCATAATAATAGTCCCTTCGATTGGTTGCTGGCCAAAGGAAGGCAAGACCAGTGATGGGGCTGCCATCTTATAGCCTCTGGTCAGGCTTTTCTGGAGAAGAAAAGAAAATAAAGGAAAGAAGAAATGGAAGAAAGGAAAGACTGCCTAGCCCTCGGATGCCCTAATAGTGTCGGAGTCGAAAAAAACAAGAGTTAACCAAGAGAGGTTAGATAGTAAAGTTAAAAGAGTGCAAAACACAAGTAAGTGGAAGAAATGTTTTGCTCAGCTTAGGCACCTTGTGGTCGCCATCCACATATCCCCTAGATGAGGACCCCTGAGAAATTCTGCTTATAAAAATATAAAATATTTTTGTACAAAGAAAATAATCACTCTACATCAATAGAAATCAGCTTTTTTTTTTTTAAGTCATGCTTCATTGTGCTACAGCCCAACCAAGTGGCTGCTTGCTTTGCATGCACATGTTGTCAACCATACAGGTGGATCCAGGCAGTACGGGTAACATGTGGTCAGCATGTCAGATCCCTAAGCTATTATATAAATGGTTTTTTCAACCTGGTGCTGCTACTTATTGTGGTTATTCAAATTTCTCAAAATGCTGGGTTGGTAATGTTCTTACACAGGCCAAAATTCCATGAGAAATTATCTTCTCCCTAGGGAGACTTCAACTTGTGCTGTTCTATAGATCTGTGACAAGACATGATGTCTTGAACCTCCTACCGTATTTACGCGTGCATAGGCCACACTCTTTTACCTACAATTAAATTTTTAAATTAGGGTGCAGCCTATATATGAAATAACTACATAACTGGTACATATCGGGAAGTTTCTGCACTATTGATGTACACCGACGAATTACAAGGTTGTGACATGTCATAAATCTTCTTGCCCAGCCGTAATTTGCCTTAAATTCATTGCACAGGATTTCCATATTGTTGGCTTTCTTAAAGCCTTCAAATTATATCATTTCAACGGATACAGAAAATCTGTCTGCCCTTGTTTTCTGTAGTAATCCAGAACTCTTTGTAACTGTGGATATTTTTCTTTCTTACTGTGGAAAAATTGTCAGTGTTGTGATGTGTTTTCGAGTGCATGTTTTGTTTGGATCCACCATCACACATTTTTTTCGTCCACATCAAACTTTCTTCCTGCTGTCCTATTTCCATGTTCTGCTGCATAGGGCAACACTTGTAGCTTGAATTTGGAGGTATAACTTGTTCTGCACTGACCCATGTTTACACACAGTGAACAGGAATGACAATGAATATTGTTAAATTATTGTAATCAAATGGTAAAGAGAAAAAATTGTAGGCCTGAACCACGAATCGAATCCTGAACCTTCAGCTTTCCGTGCTGATGCTCTTAACCATTGAGCTAATTCAGGCTTCCTTCCCTCCAAGCATAAATCCTTCCTTTACCTTACTGTCTTGGTCCCACATTCAAATGCAATGAATCATCATTCACAAATACACAGGAAGGATTTATGCTTGGATGGGAAGGAAGCCTGAATTAGCTCAATGATTAAGAGCATCAGCACGGAAAACTGAAGGTTCGGGGTTCGATTCCCAGTTCAGGCCTAAATTTTTCTCTTTACCATTTGATTACAATAATTTAGCTGTATACTTTAATATACTTATTTCAATCATAGTAAGAGCTTTAGCATCTTAATATTAATTTAATGAATATTGCACCTACCAACTGACCGTACCTTATACCCTTGTGTTAATGACTGAGCTGCAGCCCGAATGTTCTGTTACATAGTTTGCAAAAATAGCTTTGGAATATACGACATTGCCAGATTTAAAAATGGTGTCTTTTGCACTGCTTCTTACCGAAAATATAAGTCAAATATTTTTTCCCCAATTTATTATCACAAAACTTGGATGCGGCTTTATACACACATGCGGCCCATACACACATAAATACGGTAGATTTTTGCTTCCTTCTGTCAGCAAAAACAAACTATTCATTGTTTTCTATTATGAAAAAATCAAATTATTAAAACTTTTGTAACATCTTGTCAAGTATGGAGTTAAAAGAAATATTGCTGAAAAAGGAAATTTGAATAGAAGCATGATGCAGAAGTTAAAACCATTAAACTTATAGTAGAAATCATTATCAGTTATGTATTTAAATTTGACTGTTTATGTTGAAATATATAAAAAAAAATTACTGTTTATTAATAATAATTTCTGTATTTTTATAGATTTTACACATTATTTTCTCATGTGTTAAAATTTTAATTCTTATTATGGCATTAGTCACTAAAATTAATTTTTTCTTCTTCTTGATATATAAAACAATAGTTTTAACACTACATGTAAATGGACATTTTCTTAGTAATTAATATATATTCACATCCTGTATTTTGGAATCAAAATACTGTATGAATAATGAAAATTATAAAAGATGTGACATTCAAAAGATTTTACAGAAAAATGGAAAACATGCACAGTTACTGATTATGATTAATATTTGAAGGGTGTTGGGAGAAAACAAGGAATACCATTTTTTTGTAAAATCCTTCCATTTGGTGAGACTCTGATATCACTGTCAGATGCACTTTGTGATTAAGGGAAAACATAAAAATATTGAAGTATTTAATTATTTTAATAACTCATGTTGGCTAGACCAGTGTTGACCTATGGTAGTGAAGCATGGACACTAAAAAGACAACATGAAAGCAGAATAATGGCTTGTGAAATGAGATTCATGCACAGAACAGCGGGCTACACCAGATGGGATCGGAAAAGGAACACCGATAAAAAGAATTGAAGACTATGCCAATTTTGGAATAAAACAGTACCAACTAAATTGGAAACACCATCTTGAAAGAATGAGTTCAAATCGGATCCCCAAAGCTGTTTATAATTATATACCAAGAGGACAAAGATCTCTGGGCTGTCCTACGAAATACTGAACAGGCCTTGGCCTAATACTTGGAAGGAAGAAGAAGATGTTGGATGAAAAATCACACATAGGAAGAAGAAAACCAGGAAATCTCCAATAGGGCAATGTGTATGTTCTAATGCCACCCACTGCACTTCGTGTGTTTCGGGTTCTGCGCTGGACGAATAGATGGCGTTAATGTGATCTATTTTCAATTTATGCACCACTTTGGCAGACCATTTTATGTAGAATACAGAGAGGAGAGTAGGATATGTGTTTCTGGAGTGTAAAGCCAATAGGGCACTGTAAAATTCATATAAATTATGTAACAGTTTTCTATAATTTTTGTAAAAACTTTATTTGAACTTAACTCAAAATGGACAAATATGGACATTCCTTGGTTTTTCTTCCAACACTCTTCACTTATGTAATACATATCATATTTTGTATTAATGAAATACTACTATAGTATTGTAACATGAAACATAATTAGCAAAAGTTATCAAAAATGTTTGAAAATTAACTTGGAATTCTGTAATTTCTACTTTGTGGATACTTGAACATTTTTCTATAGTTATGTAGAAACTCATATTTATTCCACTATAAATCTACTTAATAAGGAAATATTTAATCAGTATTAATTTTAATGAGCCCTAGAAAAATTTAAGATTTATCACATATAAACTTTAAGCAAATTTTTATCCCTATAATAGAATAAAAGTTTATAATGTATTTATAATTTTCATTGTCACACACTAAAACACCTCTATATGTGCACCATCCTGCTCTAAATTCTTCAATATTTTCTTCTGAAACACATGTACGAGCACCTCCTGATTCTTTTTTTTTTAATGCTTGCAGTCTCCAGAAACTTCTCAAGCCATTCCTTAATTATCTTCCCATCAGGTGCATTTCCTCCACATTCTCTCCAGTAATTTCTTTACACTGTAATTATTGACTTTGTCTCTCCATACCAGAAAACAGTTTGTGCTTGTTGCTGAGGAGTCACCATTCTGTTTTATGTCATTATTGCCCAACATGCGACAGATGAATTAACAGCAACAATGGAAACAAAAATTATTTGAGTTTCTCTTTCTTTTAATACCAACCTCATTTCATAATTCTGCATATTTTGTGAGCTATGATTAATTAAAATGTGAGAGGTTTGAATGGGACACGGTGTATTAAAATTAGTGAATTACTTCATGAAGGTGGAACTGTTGGAGTGTCGCCTACCAATAGCTTCAATTCTCTGTCCCATTACCTAGCTTAGTTGAAACCTCGCAACACGCACTGTATAATTCTTTCCTTGTGCAAGAGGATCTATGGAATATGATTTTTGGGGATATGTTCTCGAGAATGATCTAATTTTTTTTACCACCATAACTGCGAAAGTCCCAAGTTTTTAGGTTCTATAGTTCCTAAGATATAACAATGTCATTTTAAAAATTAAAAATGGATTATTGCTTTAGGCACATTTATACAGTAAGAGAATGTTTAAATAAAAATTACAACGGGAAGTAACACTATGAAGTATTTATATAAATGAATTGGTAGACTAGGGTTTACTATGCTTACATCTGATTCCGATTCCAATTGAGGGTCTTTCCACTTTTCAGCGGTTGCCCTTTTACCAGCCGGCTGCTGGCCCTTCACATCCACATGTGTTAATCACAGAGGTAGATGATCAACAGCCAGTGTAGGGGGTGACATGTGGTTAGCATGTTGAGTCCCCCAGCCGTTATAGCTGGTTCCTCAACCTGGAGCCGCTACTTATTGTAGCTACCCAATTGCCTCACGATGCTGGGTGGGCACCGGTCCCATACTGGCCGAAATACCATGAGAAAATTTCTTCCCCCATGGAGACTCGAACCAGCGCAAGTCCCGTAGCTCTGCGCCAAGGCTTCCTACCTTAACCGCTCGGCTACGGCGCGGGACACATCTGATTCCAAGGTTCAAATTTGGCAGAGATCAATGATTTTTCAGTGTGTAAAAATCCTGAGTATAGGTTCCTTTGGAAGGGAACTAAAGCTGTGAGTCGTATATTGTAGATTTAATGTACGTAAAATGACCTCAAGCTAAAAAAAAAAAGAGTTCTTGTATCTTGTAAGTCTATGTTTCCCTTAACAGAGATTTAGGCGCTCTCCCCCTACAAGGAAGAATTTGAACCATACTAATTTAGTTACACTTGTTTTCGTATAGATATCATTTGAGTGGTCCGTGGTCAGCGTTTTCTGCCTCATTATGCTATCTAGGAAACCAAGGTAGTACTAGGACAGGAAAATTCAGTAAATTTTGCTTAGAGGCCTTTTCATTCAGGCTTAAGGATCTTTTACGAGCCTGAAAATATTCAGACTTGGGACCCATGGCTTATAGTCCCTCCCGGAGGACTTGCTCCTTGGATTTTTCCATTCTAAAAAAATCCATTGACCCCGGCCGGGTTTTGAATCCGCAACCCTCGGGACCAGAGGCAAGGAGCATAACCACTAGTCCACCGCGGTCAATAAAAAAAAAAGACCTCTGAACAAAATTATTGGCCTTTTTTGCCTGTATTTGAATTGTTGATATTAATGATTTTAACTGTTAAAGAGTGTTGTTAAATAACAGCAACACTAATCAGTGTGAGACTCTCTTCTCAGTGCAAGTGTTCTTTCGGAAGATATGTTTATGATAAGAATGTGTGTTTCTCATGGAAAATGTTTTTTGAGAGTGCAGAATGTTAAAATTTTAGTGATTTTTCTTTTCGATTATAAATTAGCATGTTGGGACAATGTATAAGATTTAAAAAAAATATTTTGGAAAATTTATTAAGAGTATAGTCCTAAAAGGATTGATAATGCCCTTTGTATTAACAAAAATAAACTTTTTTTGTATTGTAAACAGAATGCTTTAAATCACCAAAGATATGGATAAAGATTTCCTATATTATGCTCATAAAATATTGAAAAAAATAATTAATTTACTTTCATAAAATACAATTAATCATGTACTGAAACCAGCTGAACATGGACAAAGAATTAATTTTGTATATTTAAATTATATTTGAAGAGAAAATTTTTCGCCCAGACCAAGACTCGAACCCACGATCTTTGGCTTTCTAGGCCAATGCTCTACAATCTGAGCTATCAGTGAGAAGTGTTAAATTAATAATACAAACATAATTTTGTATTTTAATATAATACATTTGGGAATTTTAACATTATGAGGTTTTATTAATAAGAATCAAATGAATCACGAGTTCTTCTAACCTCATATTTCTATGTTTTTTAAACACACCACCGCAGTATCGGCAAATAATCTTCACCATCGTCAGCTGTTTTCATGACTGCGGTGCATGTTCAAAAAAACATAGAAGTATGAGGTAAGAAGAATTCACAATTCATTTTATCATTATCATTTTGTATGTTCATTTTCTCTAATTCTTTCAACCATTCCTCCACTGTTCAAGCACCAGAAAACTGGCAAGTGAGATAACATATCGATGGTGGGCAATGAAAACCTCGTAACTCCATTTTGGTAAATTTTACAAGAGAAACAAATAACTGTTTTAAATAATTATGAAAATTGAAATAGCAATAGTTCCCACATATTTTACTACAGAATACAAGTCAAGTTATTAATAAATTTGTAGTCCGTGTTCTCAACAGGTTTCTGTGCAGACTACTGGAGTTATGTGGTTTTCAATGACTGATGGAGTTACGACGTTTTCATTGCCTACCGTCAATATATTTCATAAGGTCTTCCTCTAATTATATTCCATTTATCCATGAAGTAAAATTCTTTTTAGTTTATATTATGTCTTCCATTCTTTGAATTTTCCAACCATTTAATCTTATTTTGTAATGTTTTATTTAGCTCTTTATGATAATCCAGAGGATATAGAATGCATGTTGTGGGGGCAAAGGCAGCCTTTGTGCAGGGCTGACAACCTAGTGTTTGTAAGGAGATAAAATTATTTAAAAATTCACAAAATTTAAATTTAAATATTTTATTTAAAAACTTGAACATTAAAAAAAAATACAACACATTTGACATAGTAAGAATGTTTGGAAATAACAATTGATAAACTGAAGAGTTTTAAGATATGGTATATTCTAAACAGGGATGAGGTATATAGGCCATGTATCCAACTATAAAAGACTAGAAATGCGACTTATTTGATATGCAGCTGATGATATCAGAAAATAATTTATTTATGCAACAAAACAACATTAGAATATCAGCATAATCCTGATATCTAGCAATAAATATACTAGTAAGGGAATTGAGTCCTATGCATGGAACAATAATTTATTCACACATCAGCAATGTACCAATTCTTAATTATTATTTTTGTAAGTATAGCTAAGAACAACATATTTATTAATAATTAAGACAAAATATAAATTTTAATTATCTATCTCAGAATGATTACACTCAAAGATTTCAGTAATTTTTTGACTAGGCTTATCGGAAGCACTAAGTTTAACCTGTATAGATAATAAATATGGGAATATTAAAGGTATTATTATTGCTCCTGGAATAAATTGTTCTTTAACCGCATTAATTGGCAATACAGCTCAATTATCTCAAATTAAATTAAAAAAACCTTCTAGTATATTGTTCTCTAAACAACAATGACGTAGAAAATAGCATGAATCATCTGTTAAACTTAAATATAACAGTTAATATAAGATACATTAAAATGTTTAATACCTTCCCTCATAATTAATCTTCTAAGTAGATTGCAATTTTAGGGTTTTGGCAATCCCATCCTCAGTACACTTATGCCGACTGATGTTATGTTGATTCGAAGGGTTCAATATCCATCCATAGTAATTCTGCCCGAAGGCAGGTCCTTCACTGCAATCAGCATTTTCATGCTATGCTTGCGGCTTTACTAGGGAATTGTAGGTGTAGTAGCTTCCTGTTGCTTTCCACACCGGTGAAGGATGGTGATGATGATGATAATGATAAGAATGATGATGATGATGGGGATTGTTTGGGCCATAAAGTTTTCCTGACATTTGTCTTACAGGTGAGGAAAAACCCTGATAAAAACCTCACCCAGAAAAACTTCCCCGACTGGGGATCGAACCCGGGCCCACTACGTTACAAGGCAGCATGCTACCTCGAGACCACAGCGGTGGACAGGTTCAATGTAATAGTTAATATTAAGATAAATGTTTGTTATAATCAGAATACAACTGTATTAGAGACAAAAAGGAATTCGTACAATTTACCATATAAATATTTTTAAATGTAACTATAGAAAAACTTTTTTAATATTCATGCTTTAATCTAAAACTATTTCTCCATTTACAAATAAACAAAGAAAATCAATTTTGCAAATAAGATAATATATTATTTTAGTATTTTGTGAATTAATCTAGGGCTTAGGGTCGAATCTTTGAACGCATTAGACCGTAAAAGGCGTTCTCTGCTGAGAAAGTTTTATCCTAATACGATTTTGCTTACTCAGAAATCTATTCATGTGATAATAATTGTTGAAATTCGTAAGCTACCTGATGAGGTAGCTTAAGATCATAACTTAAGATAGAAACTTATCGTCAGAATCCCGAAGCGAACCGATGGTAACCGATGTAGTTTGAAACCTTGCCGCTTTATCCAAGATGTCGGACCTTGAAGACTTCGATCATGTTTTCGGTATACGCGGAAGGGGAATTTGATAGAGTCTACCAAAGAATTCAACTAGAAGAACAGGAGAATCGGCGTAATATTGCGCGATGCAGACGTCATATATGGTATTATTTGTGGGACGCAATTGTAAATGCATTCCTCTATAGCAGACGAAAATAACGGAAGTGGTTTTATTGCTGAGAATTCTGGGTAATTTCTTGCCAATATTACGAAAACGACTTTCATGCATGACCAGTTTGTGGGTAGCTAATTCGATCTTTGCACTTGCTCACGGTGAGTCAGCTCACCAGTGATTGGAAGTAATTTGAGTAGAGAGTAATGTATTTGCATACGACCCTTAGTGTAATTGGAAACGTAAAATAAATTTGAACAAGGAGGAAACATTTAAATACCAGATAACTGAATTTGTATTTATAATGCATGTTACATTTTATGGTTCTTTAGAATATTGTACCTACTTAACAGAATTTCTCCATCTCACATTTACTAAATTATCAACACTTGTAAGTAGTAGTATTTTCTACAACATATCTTAATTTTCTTTGACATCACAATCCCCGATTGAAATTGGCTTCTTATCATAATGTGTAGGAAGAATTTTACTACATCCTACCTTTTCGCCCTGTGTAAATATAATTTTTTTTTTAAGAAATTGTAATTTTTTCTGAAGATTGGTTTTAATTATTTTTGTAACATATTAGTTATTTTTATACCTAATATAAACTTCTGTGCATCTTCCTGTCTTGTTCTTCCTTAAAGATTTCCCTTAAAATGTATATTTTGTCATAAATGAGTTGTGAATTAAGTTAAAATTTGTTCATTAATGTTACATGGTTATCTTTTAAGTTCCTTACTATGTTGTTATGCTAATTTTGGTCTGTTATATTATTTAGAATATTGTATAAATGGGTAATAAATAGTGATGGGTTGATTTAATCTCATGATTAAAGTCTGTAGAACCGTCTTGAGAACACAGTAGCAGGGAGTAAGAAATTGACTAAGACTGAAACAAGGGTTGGAACAGCAATTTGAATTTGTAAGACATAATATTTAATTTTAGGAAGTAACATTTTGAGGTTATTTTAATTATATTATTTTTGGTCTGGACATCTTACCTCAATATTAATATTGATTTGTTCTTGGACATGTTTCAAAATAATTCTGTTTTATCGTCAGCTTTCCCAGACTGGTTTTATTTATGTTGCATTATGTTGCACCACCTGGATGTCGATGTCAGCTCCATCCTGTGGTTGGCCAAAGAACCTCCAAACAAGGTCACCCTCCATCGGAATATCAAAATTCATAACTCTGTTTCTGTTCTTCTGAATATAAATTTTTTCCCAAATAGTCAGCTCTTTTGTATTTATACAAAAGAGTTATGAATTTTGATATTCCGATGGAGGGTGACCTTGTTTGTAAGACATATTTAATATCTTTAACTGCAAATTCCTTGGTTACACATTTAAGAATTGTAATTAGTGAATTACATTGAAGTTTTGTGTATACATTTTCTATACAGGGTTAATTTTATTACATATCCATACTTAAAAAAATAAAGTGTACATATTTTTATTTGGAACCCTTCAGATCTTAAAATGATTTACCAGTGATTGCCACTTCACAATGACAAATGATGTTTATGAGTCATACAATCACAAAGTTTAAATTATGACCACTGTTTTACTCTTTTTATTGTTTCCTTAACGAGTATAAAAAGTAAAAGCATGGTCTTGGTGCAAACTTTGCTTCTGCAGTTGATTGATACTTAATGCCACAATGAAATAACCTTCTGATATTATATTTATATTATTTCATAAAACTTATTATGGGAAGTAACATTACGAGGCTTTCAAGTTAATAAATAAAATAGGTTGTAATTATCTCACGGGGGCACACTGTAGTGTAGTGGTTAAGGCACTGCGCTACAAGTCGGAAGGTCGAGGGTTCAAGTCCCGGTGGGGTCAGGATTTTTAAACTGACCAAAACCTTCTGGCGGCACTATGGCCCTGGGGTCGACTCAGCCTCTTAACTGAAATGAGTACCAGACGCTTGTTATGGGGTAAAGGCAGTCATGCAGGGCTGACATGAAGTGCTGATTGTCTAGAAAAAGTGGGATCCTTAACCTCCTACTACCCCAAGGGCCTCCCGAGGCCTGTAGTGGGATTACTTTACTTTTGCGCTACAAGTCGGTCAAGGGTTCAAGTCCTGGTGGGGTCAGGATTTTTAAACTGACCTTAACCTTCTGGCGGCACTATGGTCCTGGGGTCGACTCAGCCTCTAACGGAACTGAGTACCAGATGCTTGTTCTGGGGGTAAAGGCGGCTGTCATGCAGGGATGACAACCCGGCTGACATCAAGTGCCGATTATCAAGAAAAAGTTGGAGCCTTAACCTCCTACTACCCCAAGGGCCTCCCGAGGCCTGTAGTGGGATTACTTTACTTTTTTTTTTAATTATCTCACCTTATACACTCCGTGTTCTTCAAAACACAGGACCATAGTTTCAGGAACAATTGTTCCTATCTTCAGCCATCTTTACGACCAAAAAGATTTGATCTCAAGAGTTCATCAAATCAACAGTCTTAATGGTGGCTGAAGATAGGAACAACAGTTCTTGAAACCATGGCCCTGTGCTTTGAAGAACGTAGAGTGTATGAGATGAGATGATTACGACCAATTTTATTTATTATAATATTTAATTTAGGAAGTGATATTTTGAGGTTATTTTAATTATATTATTTTTAGTCTGATCATCTTACCTCAATATTAATGTTGATTTGTTCTTAACCATGTTTCAAAACAATTCAGACAACTTACTCACTGGCACTATCGAACCCATAGGTTCATGGCCGCGCGGACATAAGCTCTCCATACATCCCTAACCTGAGCTAATGCTTTCCATTCATTCCTTGTATAATCTACTTCCCCCAAATCATAGTTAATGTTATTCTCCCACCTCATTCTTGGTCTACCAACTGGGCGTTTTCCCTCTGGTTTTCCTACAAGAAGCTTCTATGCATGTCTTTCATTCCCCATATGTGCCACATGTCCTGCCCATCACAGTCTACGAGACTTAACTGTTATTATTATATCTGGCTTCCTATAAAGACCATGTAGTTCATTGTTATGCAGTCTTCTCCATTCACCTGTCTGTTCATCTCTCTTTGGTCCAAAAATTTTCCTAAGTACTTTATTCTCAAATACTTGTAATCTCTTTTCCTCCCTTAAAGTAAGAGTCCATATTTCGCACCCATATAATATAACTGGTAGAATAACAGCTTTATATATCTTCAGTTTAACGTTTTTTGAAAGGAGTTGGGACATCAAGAGTCTCTGCAATGCATAATAGCATGCATTTCCAGAATTGAGCCTATGTTTAATTTCTTTGTGCATCTCATTCCTATTTGTGATTATTGTTCCTAGGTATTTGAATTCAGCCACTTCCTCAAAACTTCCCTCACATGTCATCAGCTGTCCATTTCCATTATATAATGAATTTCTACATGTGACCATATATTTAGTTTTATTGATATTTACTTCCAGTCCTAATTTCTTAGTGTTACTCAATAGTGCGTGCATGTTGTCCTTTAGTATCTCCTCGCTATCGGCCAATAATACTACATCATCAGCATAAACTAACAGCTTATTAATACCATTGAGTTGTACGCCTTCTACATTCTCTAAAGATTTAATGGCATGCTCTAGTACAAAATTAAATAGTAGAGGAGACAAGCTGACGATAAAACAGAATTGTTTTGAAACATGTTCAAGAACAAATCAACATTAATATTGAGGTAATATGATCAGACTAAAAATAATATAATTTATTTATTATATTTATATAATCTGTGTTTTGAAGGTATAGGACACTGTCGCTTTCACCAAACTTTACAAGAGTGTTTCATTCCTCTAAATGAAAGTGCTTATGGTTTTTTAAAACCCATTTATTGATGTAGGACATAACATTCTATATCTCTGGGTAATGAAAATAAAATACATGTGGATGTGTAACAATCCTGTTTTGATAAAAAAATTGGACATAATGTCTTATACCTCTGAGATACAGATGTAATGACCTTAGATTTAAAAAGAATTTTCCAAGAAAGTTAGACGTTGTGTTTAAACATTACACGGAAAATTAAATTTTAAAAAATTAAAATTAAAATGTTATTGAAAGATTCTAGATTATACTTTCTTTTGTATTGGAAATTTGAAAATTGCAGTTTTTACTTGTACATTTTATTTTTATATTCTGCCAATGTACAATTATGTATGTGGTTATAACTTATGTAGTTATTGTTAATATTAAAAATTAAAACTGGTTATCTAGAACATATCATATTTTTATCTTTGACTATAATAGTTTGTAATAATTTATAAATCATGATGATATTATTAATATAGGGACTTCAGATTAAGACAACTCTAGTGCCTGGCAACCAGCCAGCAGACCAAGTGGTCAAAGCATCCCCATTTCTCGGTCAGTGAACTGACAGGCGGGCGGCAAAGCAGGTTCCATTCATATTTCTGCTACCCTATTTAATGATTACTGTAAGGTACAGACGTTATTTTCCAAAGTATTTTTAATCAACTTGTGAATTTGTGTTCAGATGTGACTGTAGTGATTTCATACCACTGAACAGAGGTTATTTTTACTTTTGATAAATGCAAAGAAGAAATCTTACAAAAATGTTTGCTGTAAATTTTGCCCTCAATCCCCTAAAGCAATTGTCCCTAATAAAGCCACGATTTCAAATCCTCGAACATTAGAAGGTATTAAAATTCAAACTGTGATCTTCAACATTTCAAGGCAGGAATTGGATAGCATGTTTCAAAATATTCTCTGGTATGAACATTGTATTGAAGCTGAAGGAGGTAATTTTGAAAATCTTTTCTCATAAGGTAAGGTATAAACAGCATAAAAATAGATTTTATTCCATTAAAATATCTAATTAATTTCACAACTACATAGATCCGTACAACAAGTGGTTACCAGGCACTAGGTTGCATCTTAAAATGAAGACTCTGTAAGTTACAATAGGAAGTAATATTATATGAGGTTCTTCTTAATAAATATGGTGAGTCTGTTCATCTTACCTCACAAGTTGTGTTCTTTTAATGTGTTTCAATATTATATTTGAAAAAAAATATATACACCTATATAATTCCCTAACCCCAAATGCTACGAGCCGTTGCTACAATTTTTGCAAATGGCAGCTTCTTTATTAATAAAAAAATAAGAGAAAAATATGCATTTAGATTGGAGGCCTAGGTAGCTCAGATGGAAGAGCATTGACATAGAGAGTCAAAGGTCCTGGGTTCAAACCCCAGTCTAGGTGTATATTTTTCTCTTCAAATATAATTTGTCCATCATTAAGATGTTTAAGAACGAAAAATATATGCTTGAATATATCTGTATTGTCTGACTAAGCTAAAGATAATATGCAAGCATATTGAAACATGTCCAAAAGAATACAACAATTTATGAGGTAAGACAAACAGACTCACCTTTATGATAAAATCAAATGTTTCCTACCTCTCCTCATATAAATTGATGGAAAGTAAAACTATGAGGTAATTTATCGAGAGGTAGATTCAGTAATATTTATCTCACCTTATATTTTGGGAACATATAAGGTGAACATTTCCACCATAATATGTTCCAGGGAGGAGCATAGTATGAGTTGAGGTATATATTACTGATTAAATCTTTTGACATATAAATATATTTGAAATGAAAACATAATTATGGGATTCTCTGCCACCAGAGCTCAATATAACCTAAAATCACTAATTTACAATATAAAATATGTATTAGTCCTTGCTGAGACAGTGTAGCCAACTTATCACAAAAATCCGATAACAAACAAGTGAATGCTAAACTAGTCTGGTGTACACTGACTCACCCATTTTCTCACTCTAACTTGCCCATTAATGTAGGTAGACTCCTGGGATAGAATCCCCTTATATGTTAGTACACATGTTATCAATTGGCTCTAGCGAGAATGTGTGTTATCACACTGGCCAACTTGACACTTTCAATCATTTATTCTCCAATCAAATATTCACAGTTGGTATGGTGGCGTAGAATAGTCCATAATTATAATTGAGAAAAAAATTAATAAAAAATATATTATATATGGTATGATAAGAAAAATAAATGCCTGGATGGGATTCGAACCCGGATCTCTGAATCTGTACCTCAGTGTGATATCCATTACACCACCAGGCGAATCCAATTCAAGCATTCATTTTTCTTATATATGTATTATATTCTCCATTATTACTAGATGTCGCGAGAACTCAGTCTATATATATTTATATATATGACAAGATATGAAAAATAAATGCCTGGGCGGGATTTGAACCCGGACCTCTGAGTTGATATCTCAGTGCGCTACCACTTATGCTACCAGGCGAATCCAGAACAAACATTTATTTTTCTTATACATATTCTCTATTATTACCAGATGTAGCGGGATGTATAGTAGCTACTAGGTGGCAGTGGAGACAGAGTTCCTGCTACATCTGGTAATAATAGGGAATATGTATAAGAAAAACAAATGTTTGTTCTGGATTTGCCTGGTAGCGCACTGAGATATCAACTCAGAGGTCCGGGTTCAAATCCCGTCCAGGAATTTATTTTTCTTATCTTGTCATATTAAGCTTGCATTGCTCAATGTCAAAATTACTTTATAGTATGTATACTTCAATTAGGCCTACAAGTTGAATTTTTTTAAATGTATTTACAAAATGTATTACACCAATTACAAAAATTAATTGTCTGTATCACTTTGTCTTTGAGGCAATCCTCTAATGAGGAAAGTTTTATATAATAAAGCAAATACACACACACACACACACACATATATATATATATATATATATTATTCAGATCCATGACTAATATAGGCAAAAATGCTATCTATCTATCTATCTATCTATCTATCTATCTATCTATCTACTTAGTATATTCAGCTAATTGCTGACAAAATATTTCCACTATATATTTCTTCTTATGTGAAATGGATATAATGAACTTTATTGTAATCAATGGTAAAGAGAAACATTTTTTCCTGAACTGGGAATCGAACTGAGAACCTTCAGCTTTCCGTTGCTGATGCTCTGATTACTGAGCTAATTCAGGCTTCCTTCCCATCCAAGCATAAATCCTTCCTTTATGAATGTTTGGTTCGTGGTTCAGGCAAAACTTTTTCTCTTTACCATTGATTACAATAATTTAGTTGTGTACATTAATTTACTTATTTCAATCATAGTATCAGATTTAGCTTCCTAATATTAATTTAATAATGAACTTTATTTATAGTGTATTTCAGCTGTTAATATCCAAAGATGAGGTGTATCTAGCAAGTGCTCTAAGTTTCTTTTTTTTTTTTTTCAGAAGTAACAGATAATGAAGATTTTAGTTAATCTCTTTTAAGGTTTGGTGGACAGTTATAAAGTTGCAGATCTTCATGGCTGTTACACCGGCTATAAATAATAGAGATTTATTGACTTACCCTCAGGGGTCCTCATCTAGAGGATATGTGGATGGTGACCACAAGGTGCCCAAGCTGAGCAAAACATTTCTTCCACTTACTTGTGTTTTGCACTCTTTTAACTTTACTATCTAACCTCCCTTGGTTAACTCTTGTTTTTTCAACCCCGACGCTATTAGGGCATACGAGGGCTAGGGAGTCTTTCCTTTCTTCCATTTCTTCTTTCCTTTATTTTCTTTTCTTCTCCAGAAAAGCCTGACCAGAGGCTATAAGATGGCAGTCCCATCACTGGTCTTGCCTTCTTTTGGCCAGCAACCAATCGAAGGGACTATTATTATGCTTTCAAATCTTATATGAGAATTTTCCGGAAGGGTCAAACTATTTACGCTGGAGGGAAAATTTAACTATAGGACCGTAACAGGCCTTGGCCTAATACTTGGAAGGAAGAAAGAAGAAGATATATTGACTTAGGCTTTCACAGCCAGAGTTATTATGATGATCTTGTAGAAGATTTCCGGGCTGTTGCCCGTGGTCTTGAGGCTTGTAGTTCTCCGACGTTTCACCAGAGACTACGTCCGGCATCCTCAAGGATTGTCTTGAGACTGGCAATTTTGTCGACTACCTGCCCTATTTATACATTTATCTGCGACGTGTTCTCTGTGCGGTCCGTTACTTCGTAAATTGTATCTGTCTTCTGGTTAGTTAGCAATTTACGAAGTAACGGACCGTGCAGAGAACATGTCGTGGATAAATGTATAAATAGGGCAGGTAGTCGACTAAATTGTCAGTCTCAAGACAACCGTTGAGGATGCCAGACACAGTCTCTGGCGAAACGTCGGGGAACTATAAGCCTCTAGACCACGGCCAACAGCCTGGAAATCTTCTATAAGATCACCATAGTAGAGATTGAAACAATGTGAGTACATCTGGGTGACAGTGCCACCTGTCTTGTTCTTGTTAAGAATGTTTGTATGTATCTGGATATGTTCTTGAATATTTGTAAATCAGTCGGCAGCGGTGGACTAGTGGTTAAGCTCCTTGCCTCTGGTCCCAAGGATCAAGGGTTCAAACCCTGCCAGGGTCGATGGATTTTTAGGACGGAAAAATCCAATGAGCAAGTCCTCCAGGAGGGACTTCAACGTGTGGGTCTCCAGTCTGAAGATTTTCAGGCTCATGAAAGATCCTTAAGCCTGAATAAAAAGGCCTCTAAGCAAAATTTACTGACCTCAATGTCTTAATAATACATTAGTTCGATGTTTTTATTATTAATTTCATACATCTCAATGATGGATAAATCATATTTGAAGAGAAAAAATTATACACTCAGACCGGGACTTGAACCCAGGACCCTTGGTTCTCTAGACCAAGTGCTCTACCATCTGAGCTACCTGAGCAAGTACCGATCTAAATGCAAATTTTTCTCTATATACGTTGTAATTCCCACCTACCAAAATGCTTTGAAGCCTTTGCTTTTATCTATGCAAATGGCGGCTCCTTTATTAAGAAGACATATTTGGGAATTATATATTACATTATAAATGCCAGTACGACTTTTTTCAATGTTTTTATTATTAATATCATACATCTCAATGATGGATAAATAATATTTGAAGGTAGCTCAGATGGTAGAGTACTTGGTCTAGAGAACCAAGGGTCCCGGGTTCAAGTCCCGTATAATTTTTCTCTTCAAATATAATACATTAGTTACCTGTTGAATGTCTCATTGAATTGGTGTGTTGACCGCATGCCATTCATAACATCTACGTGCAAATAAGGTAACTAAAAATTAACTTGATCCAGTTAACTCCTAACAAAGAAGCTATGGTTCAACAATGGGCTATGCCATTAATAAGTAATTACATTTATTTAATATATTTAGAAGCGTTTTACATTTTTTTTGAAGAAATCCATGTGTGATTTTAGATACAATTGTATGAACTAATTTTGTTTACATACTTAATAACTAAGAGATCAGTCTGAAGGTACAGTGATCAGAGCTTTTGACTACAGTTCATGAAGTCCAGGGTTTGTTTCCCGCTCAAACCTCAGGAATTTTTCCTTAAAGGGAATTATTCCTGTGGTCTGGAATTTAGGTTTAAGGATTCTCCTGGTGTTTTATTATCATTTATCGCATTTCATATCATTGGGGCCTTCCAGATGCCCCAACATCAGAAGTGGGTTACAATTCTGCCAATCCCAGGAGATAATGCCAGAAATGTCCCAAGACACCCTGGTGTCATTGGACAAAAGGAATAACAACTAAAATGTCTATTCTCAGAATAGGCCCTCAAAGGATGTATTACAAATATAAATTTAATATTTGAAGAAAATAACACTATGAGGTTTCTTTTAATTAATATGAGTTAGGATTTAGACCTATCTCATATTTTTTAATTTTCTTGCAGATCATGGTTTCATCACATCTGTGTAATACTGTTTTGTCAATGCTTCAACAGTTAGGAAACATTGACAATATCAGACAGATGTGATGAAACCATGATCTGCAAGAAAATTAAAACAGATGAGATAAGTCTACATCCTAACTCATAATAAACAAATATAAATAATGTTTTATTTAGGAAGTAATATTTTGAGGTTCTTTTAATCAAGTTGAACAAATATAAATGTTACACATTCTTCATGCTATACATATTATCTAACTCACTGGCATTATTGAACCTGCAGGTTCATGGCCATATGGACATGAGCTCTCCATATATTCCTATCCTGAGCTAATGCTTTCCAATCATTCTCTGTATAATCTACTTCCCTCAAATCATAGTTAATGTTATTCTCCCACCTCATTCTTGGTCTACCAACTGGGCGTTTTCCCTCTGGCTTTCCTACAAGAAGCTTCCAATAGTTTAATATTTTTAGGGAAAATAAATCAATGGTGACAATATAACAATTTAAAAACATTTTTTTAAATTTTTTGTTATATGATTTATTGTAATTGTAATTATATTATTGTATTAATTTAAGTAGCAAGTCTTTCATTCCCCATACATGCAACATGTCCTGCCCATCGCAGTCTACGAGACTTAACTGTTCTTATTATATCTGGCTTCCTATAAAGACCATGTAGTTCATTGTTATGTAGTCTTCTCTATTCACCTGTCTGTTCATCTCTCTTTGGTCCAAAAATTTTCCTAAGTACTTTATTCTCGAATACTTTGCAATCTCCTTTTCTCCCTTAAAGTAAGAGTCCATGTTTCGCACCCATATAATATAACTGGTAGAATAATAGTTTTATATATTTTCAGTTTAATATTTTTTTAAAGGAGTTGGGACATCAAGAGTCTCCGTTGTTCTTATTACATCTACTTTTACTATTAATACTATGTCTTCTAAGTGGACGTATAGCAGTAGAGTATGAAATGTAATTCACATAATTGGTGTACGACTTAGCAATAGGAAATATTATATTATTTTTGGTCTGGACATCTTACCTCAACATTAATATTGAGGTAAGATGTCCAGACCAAAAATAATATAATTAAAATAACCTCAAAATATAACTTCCTAAAATTAAATATTAATAGGAAATATACATCACTACCTCTCCTAATTCTGAAGTTGAATTCTATCATATAGAATATTCCAGTTTCACTGGCATTGAATCTAGATCCTCAATTTAGGAGGCAGAATGCTACTACTTGAATCAGTGTTGTGAACTACTAATTTATATTAATTACTTTGAAGTACTATTAATTAAATTTTTCTAAAAAACTTATCAGATACTGTTACATTGGTGAAGTCTAGAGATCGCAATTGTGTTAAAGCATTAAGAATTCGCATTCTATATTTCTTATGTTCTACCAAAGGATTTCCATGCATTGTGAGATTGTAGAGTTGTGGAAGCTTTTTCAAAGTTTGTAATACTTTATTAAGGTCCTTGAGGAAATTTCCATGTAAATACAGAATTTTCAAGTTAGGAAATTCTGATATTTCTGGTGATACAGATGTCAGTTTATTGAAAGAGACATCGAGCCATGTCAGTTTTTCAGGTTCTTCCAACAACTGTAACATAATTACAACATATATTAATAGTATATATTAAAACCTTAGATTTGATTTATAAATAAAGTGAGTCTTTAGCATCTTACATCATAAAAGTTGAGTTCTTTTAAGACATGTTTCAAAACACTTCAGTTTTATGTTCAGCTTATGCAGACTGTTGATTTTTAAGTTGTTGGCCCTGGATGTCAACTCTTACTCCATCTTTTGTGGTCCAAAGAACTTGCATATCAAATCCCTCTTCCCAGGAATTTCAAAATTCATGATTCTATCCCTGTTCTTCTGTATGTAAATCTTCTCCCAAATGGTGAGTTCATTAGAATTTTCTGTTTTAATAATTTCGTGTTCACATCAATTTTATGCTTTTCTGAACCAAACATGGGTAGCTACTGCAAATTTTTCTACTTCTCCCCCCCTTTTTTTTTACATTTCTAATGTATTCTTTAGTTCTAATGGTTAAATTTCTCTTTGTTTTCCCTAAGTATATCTTATCTTTATCTTTTAACGATTAGTACCAAGTAACACATTAGAAACAAAAAAAAAGTAGAAAAACCTGCAGTAGCTGTTCACATTTGGTCAGAAAAATATAAAATCAATGTGAACACCAAATTATTAAAACAGTTAGAAAATACTAAAGAACTCCCCATTTAGGAGAAAATCTACATACAGAAGAACAGGGATAGAATCATGAATTTTGAAATTCCTGAGGAGCTGCTACTTATTGTAGCTACCCAAATTTCTACAATGCTGGGTGGGCACCAATCCCATACTGGCCAACATTCTATGAGAAAATTTATTTCCCCAGGGGAGTTGAATGAGCACATATCTTGTAGCTTGCATCACGGGATGATAAATTAGACCATTCGGTTATGACACAAGACTCTAGTACAACTATTACTACTACCATACTAATTTTAAGATCATGTGTTATGTGCGACTGGAAAGAACATATTGATAGAATGCCAGAAGGAAGATTTCCAAAATTATTGCTAAATTATAAACTGACAGAAGGAGAAATGTTGGATGCCCACACAGAAGATGATCTGAACAATTTTAACAATTATAGCTTTCATGAAACCGAAATAAGCCAACAGGCTTAATTCCTGGATGATGATGATTGTTATGCACCTAATTTGGTGTCTTTGGTACAATTAATGCAAGAAATATTAAATAAAACAATACTTTATTCAAAACTATCTCCAACCATTTAAGTTGAAATATAGATTATAATACCAAGTGTACACATTTTATGAAGTAAATCTATTGTTTATTCTCAAACAATACTTTCCAGATATAGAGAATGAGTTAATGAAACATTAGAAGTCACACATCCCAGTGAGATAGTCCTAAAGAAGTTTTACTGTATAAATAAATACGAACCTGATAACAAATGGAATGAATTCCTTGAATAGACGTAAGTTGGTTATTGTTCAGACGAAGAGCCTGGCATTCATATAACCCAGATGGAGTTTTGTGATACCTCTTCAGCCCTCTTCTAGGCTTTGTTTTCCCAAGTTCATCCACAGAAATTAGATTCCGAAATGAATAGTCGAGTGGAGGATTACTTTCTTTTCCTGATGGCATTGTTATAGCAATTCCTTAAAAAAATTAGTTATGTTAATACATAGTCTTTTTTAATATTAGAATAGAACATTACAAGATATTGCTAGGCAAATAAAGTACTTTAATTCAATTAAATTAAAACCGGATATTTATCCCCATATAATAATAATAAAGGTTTTTGTTTTGTTTATTTAATATTTAAATATTATTTATATTTTATTTCTATTAAGAATGGAAATAAGATTGATTTAGAGAATTCAAATTTTTTATAAGTATTTAAAAACATTCAAACTGGTCAATATAAACTGTTAATACACTTAGATGTATTTCTAATTGATTTAAAATATGTAAAAATACTTTAAATATTTGAATTGATATTTTTATAAACAAATAAATGAGATTGGATGAATTGGATTGGAGTCAGCCAGTAGTACTCCTTCCTTTTCAGTTGGACCATTCAGAACTTCCAGGTTATAACAGAACAACAAGATGGCTACAATACTTGAAAGAAGTCAGACATGTAAAACTACAGGTCATCAAGAAATAAGAGAATTATTGCTCATTTCTTGATATTAGTTGACAAAAATGGTGTCAAAGTTACGGAAAATAATATTGTGGTATAAATTGAATTAATATGGAGTATAAATAATCCAAAAAGTGAAAATAAATTGTTGGTGAAAAATTGACCATTGAAATAGTCATCTATTACATATATGAAGTAATGATCTTCTAAAAGTGAAATTTATTAATTTAAGCCGGAATATTTATGATTATTGATCATCTACAAGATTCATCTAAACCGAAGTGAAAACTTTAATAAAATAAAATTTAATCTAACTGTTAATAAAGTATCGTTATTTGTTTATGTAAGAAACTTTCCCCATTCTCCTGAAAGGAGTGATCAGTGCCGTGGCAAATTACAGTGATCCAAATTATTACAATCATATATCTACAACGTGGGACATCACATCCAACAACCCACCTTTAAATTACATATATCATCATATTCCCCTTAATCTCCTAGCAGGAGCATATGACATGCACAAGAAAAGTGTATCCAGCGAATCCTATTATGTGCTACCTTCTTTACTTTTTTTCCCAAGTTATTTGTATTCCTCCATTTTATCCTGTACAGTTCTTCTTCAAATTGTATTGATTTTTTTTTCTGAGGATTTCCTTGTGATGCTCCTTTTTCAACTGCTCCATTTCCTTTCAGTAATGTTTGTTCTATCAAGTTCCAGCTTTTTATTTCTATTTTTTGTCTCTTTTTTTTTCCCCATAATGCTTTATTTCACATTGTTTGTGGCCATGTGATTTTCAATATGTTCCTAAGTTCTATTCATAGATACTTATTCAGTGATAAATACATATATCAGAGTCTATTTAAAAGAATTTGTGCATATAGCATATACTTAACAAGTACACGGGTCGTTTCTATGAACGCATTAGACCGTAAAAGTCGTTCTGTGCTGAGAAAGTTGCATCCAAATACGTTTTTGCGTACTCAAAAATCTGTTCATGCGATAATAATTGTCAAAATTCCTAAGCTACCTGACGAGGTGACTTTGCAGAGAACGAATCTTGAGCAACCCGATGGTAACCGATGTAGTTTGAAACCTTGCTGCTTTATCCAAGATGTCGGACCTTGAAGACTTCGATCATGTTTTCGGTATACGCGGTGAAGAGGAATTTGACAAGAGTCTACCAAAGAATTCAACTGGAAGAACAGGAGAATCGGCGTAATATCGCGCGACGCAGACGTCGTCGTATACGGTATTATTTGCGGGACGCAAGCGTAAATGCGTTCCTGTAGCAGACGAAAATAATTCAGTGATAAATACATATATCAGAGTCTATTTAAAAGAATTTGTGCATATAGCATATACTTAACAAGTACACGGGTCGTTTCTATGAACGCATTAGACCGTAAAAGTCGTTCTGTGCTGAGAAAGTTGCATCCAAATACGTTTTTGCGTACTCAAAAATCTGTTCATGCGATAATAATTGTCAAAATTCCTAAGCTACCTGACGAGGTGACTTTGCAGAGAACGAATCTTGAGCAACCCGATGGTAACCGATGTAGTTTGAAACCTTGCCGCGTACCTTGCTGCTTTATCCAAGATGTCGGACCTTGAAGACTTCGATCATGTTTTCGGTATACGCGGAGAAGAGGAATTTGACAAGAGTCTACCAAAGAATTCAACTGGAAGAACAGGAGAATCGGCGTAATATCGCGCGACGCAGACGTCGTATACGGTATTATTTGCGGGACGCAAGCGTAAATGCGTTCCTGTAGCAGACGAAAATAATTCAGTGATAAATACATATATCAGAGTCTATTTAAAAGAATTTGTGCATATAGCATATACTTAACAAGTACACGGGTCGTTTCTATGAACGCATTAGACCGTAAAAGTCGTTCTGTGCTGAGAAAGTTGCATCCAAATACGTTTTTGCGTACTCAAAAATCTGTTCATGCGATAATAATTGTCAAAATTCCTAAGCTACCTGACGAGGTGACTTTGCAGAGAACGAATCTTGAGCAACCCGATGGTAACCGATGTAGTTTGAAACCTTGCTGCTTTATCCAAGATGTCGGACCTTGAAGACTTCGATCATGTTTTCGGTATACGCGGAGAAGAGGAATTTGACAAGAGTCTACCAAAGAATTCAACTGGAAGAACAGGAGAATCGGCGTAATATCGCGCGACGCAGACGTCGTCGTATACGGTATTATTTGCGGGACGCAAGCGTAAATGCGTTCCTGTAGCAGACGAAAATAACGGAAGTGGTTTTATCGCTGAGAATTTTGGGTAATTTCTTGCCAATATTACGAAAACAACGACTTTCATGCATGATCAGTTAGTGGGTCGCTAATTCGATCTTTGCACTTGCTCACGGTGAGTCAGCTCACCAGTGATTGGAAGTAATTTGAGTAGAGACTATTGTATTTGCATGCATAGTAAATTGTAAAAGGGGCATGAACACAAGGATCCATGATTTAATAAGAAACATAATGAGATAATGGGCCAACTTTATGGTCTGGCTGATTATCCCCATGAGAGATCGCAATATTTATTCTATAGGAGGCTGAGTGGATCCCAATACAATACTAGTTTGGACAGGAATAAATGAAGAAAAATCCCCACAAATCACCCACCTAGCTTACAGTCCTAATGACTTGTTACCTAATCTTCTAGCCTAATGTATAACTGATGGAGTTGTGGCTTTTCTACTCAGTCAAGACAATACACCAGAACAATATACTCTCGGCCGGGAATCAAAACCTCATAACTCCATTCAGAAGTAAAATCTGAATTTTTGCATTATTCGATAAGCAAACATAGAGATAAGCAAAGGCATAACATGTGAGCTGTTGAAGTATTTTAACTACAAGATTATTTTGCTGCCATCTATTAATGATTACAAAAACCATGCATTTCCTCAGCTATTAACATCAAGCGCAAAAACTTGCATCTCCGGCAGAGAGAAATAGTGAGATTTTGTCTGCTCTAATCTCAGACCCAAGAACTCACATCTCTGGCATAACATCCTTTTCAGAAACTATTTGAAAATATAATAGATTTTGACTTAAAAATCATACAAATCAACGAGTTATACGATTTCTTCTTTCTCCTCAATTATTTTCAGTTATAGAATTACGAGGTTTTGATTGCTGGCCAACAATATAATACTAATAAACCATATAGATTAATATACAATTTTTAGATAATATTTTGATAAAGAGTTGTTATAGTAATTAAAATAAAACAATGAGAAGAATACGATTTAAATATTATAACTAATATGCATGGTATAAAACTAATAAAGTAAATCTTCTACGGAGGGTTGTTCACGATTCCTGGGGACAAATTTGCATCGCTAACTTGCTTATGAAAACCCGTGTCTCCACCAGCAGTTGTGTTCGATTGGATGGCCTTGGACCCTAGCTATCGCTCTGCAACGGAGTTACCACAGCAGAAGTGCTTTACGAAGAACAGCAATGTCGATTTTGGACCACTCCTCCTTGCAGGCTTTCCATAGACCTTCAATAGAGCGTGGTCTCCTACTTCCAAGCGCTCTTTTTAGGAGACCAAACGCACAAAAATCCATGGGCGCAGCATCGGGGGACTTGACAGGTATTTCACTGAAGGGCACTGCGTGTATTCCAGTTGTCTGCTCCATTGTCTCCATGAACCGGCGTGTAGCAGCAGAGGTGTGACTTGAAGCTTTATCCTGATGGATCCAGACGTTGTTCACTTCTCTACCATAGAGGGAAGGTATCTCAGAGGTATAAATTGGCGACAAGACATTCCTTTGGTAGTAGGCAGAGTTAACTTTAGCTTTTTTTCTACTCTGCGGATGATTAACTTGCCATTGTAGCGAAATCCTGCAATTATCATGAAGCCGCGTGAAAAACTTTCCCTGCAGTCGGTATACCACTTTCCAATTTTTTTTTTCACCTCTTGGACGGTAAAAAATTGCTCGTGGCTTATTTGTATCATTAAGGTATACATATACCTCATCTAAAATCACTATAAACTTCCATTTATCACCCGCAAGATGGCGTTCATAGAGCTTTATACTGTTGGTGCGCCTTTCTGCAATGTGTCTCGGTAGGAGCTTGTGAACCCAGCTTTTATGTCGCTTTTCTAGGTTTATTTTTTTTTATTATGTTGTTTACGGTTGCTAGAGAGATGCCCAACTTCACTACTATTGCTCGTTGGGTGGCTGGATTGTTTCCTGTCACAATGGCTTTAACCTTCCTGACCACCTCAGGGGTGCAGCTTATAGCAGGCTTAGGGTGTGCTTGTTTTTTCCCCTTAAGAATCAATCCCATACGAGTTTTACATTTTTTTTGTTAAGAACTGAGTAAATCCCATTCCTGGATATATTGAAACCACGCTTCTTGCACTATAGCTGTAATTAGGGTCGGAAAGGGCTGTTACGTATCCCTTCCAGAAAGGATCAATTTTCCTTGGCATACTAACGAGCAAACCAGATCCGAACGCTGTGGCAGGTAGCACTCGAATGAATGAACATTGCTGTTGTGGGCAGCATCTCTGCATAAATAGTGACGTAATCACCTTTCGAACTTGTCCCCAGGAGTCGTGAACAACCCTCCGTACTCATGTATGATGTAATGCCAGGTTGAGAGATGAGACCCTTAAAAATTAGAGGTCTGTGATATACTAAACCTGTCACATCATTATAAAACTATTCTAACAAGGGAACTGTTAAGCATTGCATGCCCAAACCTACCTTGAAATTTCTTCCAGAGAAGCATTATGATGTGCAAAGGCTGTGTCAAAAAAAAGTCTGCTGTTTTTAACTGCAAGGCATTAAAATCCAGCACGAAATCTCATTTAAACTGTAGAGAAGTAATACAACATATGAATTGGTAGAATGGATAGCTCTAACTATCTGCTGTCCTTGTGTCCTACTTCACTTCACTCTGCTCTTTTTCATGCAGGGAGTCCATCTATTCCATATAGTGGGTTGATATGGCTGGATTCTGGCTTCAATTTTCATGCCTTGCATTTAAAAATGGCAGATATTTTTTGGACATGGTCTTGGTATATCATAATGCTTCTCTGGGTGAAATTTCATGGTAAGTTTTGGCACGCAATGGTTGACAGCTCCCTTATAAGAAAGGCAAAAAAAAAAAAAAAAGTAAATTACTTACAAAATTAATATTTTTCAACTTATTTGAAAATTATTTATTTGTTCTATTGAATTTTGTAATGATTTCATCTTGGTATTTCTTCTTAAGCTTTGAAAGCTGTAATTCAGTGGGACAGTAGCAGGTTCTTGATCTTAGTTTGGCTGTTTCTGTTTCCAATTCCTGTGTTTAAAAAAATAATTATTTTGTGTTTTAAAGAATTAAAATTGTATTTTTGCAAATACCTTTTATATTATATCAAAATCAGTTGAACACAAATTGATAATTACAATAATATACAGTATCTTTAATATCAACTTTGTAGCAGATTATCCCTTATATTTTACTTTCTTATACAGAATGTTTCAGAATTTAACTGAATAAATTTTTCTGATTTTAGATTACATGCAAGAAATTTAAGATAGAGAACATACATTATTTTGAAAAGTAAAATTAACGGGTTCAAAATGGATTCAGGAAGGGAAGATCCTGTTCTGACTGTATATTCACAATGACTCAGTTACTTGAAAAACATATAGAATTTAATATCCCAACATATATAGGATTTATAGACTATGAAAAATCTTTTGATTTGGTAAATAGAAGTAAATTATGGGATATAATGAGAAATAAAGGTATTCCACAACATTTGATCTAACTTCCATGAAACCGGAACGAGCCAACAGCCTTAATCCCTGGATGATGATGATGATGAAATTAATGCCTGAATCGGGATTGAACCCAAAACCTCTAGCTCTGTATGCTAGTGTGCTAACCATTATACTATTTCAGGCTCTTGATGCAAACGCTAATTTTTCTTCCTCATATACAATTCTCTTTATCGTCAGAAGCAGATAGCCATCACTACCAGTGCTATCTGGTGAATTCTAATTCAAGAAGACATTTTTAATGAGAATTTACATAATTTTATATAACAGTTAAGCTTTGTATTTTGGTGTATTAATTTGAATTGTAATTATAGACCAAGTTCAGAATTTTAACTATTTGGGATGTCTTTTAGGTAATGATAGAAATTTAGATAAACACACTAAAATACAATGGATCAATTATATCTATGTGGCACAATTAAACATACTTTATTGAATAAAGCTAGAAAAGAAACTTTTAAAATTTTACAAAGTATTGGCAGTTTCATCTCTTTTATCTATGGATGTGAAACCTGGACATTAACAAAGGCAGATAGTAAACAAATAGAGGCTGCAGAAATGAAGATGTTGAGTGCAATAGCAGGATACCAAAGGACCGATAAAAAGAAAAACAAAGATATAAGAACAGAACTTAATATATTTAATCTCTGTAAAAGAATAAAATACTATCTGTTTCATTTCATTTTGGTTGATTTTAGCCTCCTTGGTTTATTCTCGGAGTGTTTCGACTACACTCCTTGATGTGTTAAGTCTGGCATCTATGTAATGCTACAGCAATATTTGTCTACATGTTGCAACGCTGTAGCACGCGATCCTATCGTGGACACTCACACTCTATCGGTTCTCTATGCACTCTATCACTATCAGTTCGGTCGCCAAGCCGACCACATCACATCACTATCACTTCGGTCACCAAGCTGACCACAGCACAATCGTTTCGGTCCATAGAGAAATTTCGAATAGAGGGGAAACTGAGTACAGTGACACCTAAAAAATTTCGGTCGTTTACGATGAACTACAATGAGCAAGCTACAATGGTAGCGCTGTTTCTTAGTAACAGAATATGTAACTAAATAAAACAAATGCAAGGCACACGGCGTCGTGCACAGCGTGTTCACTCAGGATTATGGGAAATTGCCATTTTGTAAATTTAAATTTTTTAACTGCTATCCTTTCGCTCTCTGTAGACGGTACTGTAAAAATTATATATTATCGATAGTTAAAATCATTACTTAGATTTTATTTTACTCTAATTTGTAAGTAAATTCAAGTTTGTTTACGTTTTTAATGTGAATCTATTTTCAAAGAAAACCTACTAGAAGTGATAAAATTCTAAGATTTGTTAGGTTAGGAAGAGTGATGTTAGTGTACAGCCATTTCTAATAAACGTTTTAAAAATGTGACTTTATAATGGACTTCAGATGTACATGGCTAAGGTTCTTTAATAAATATTGTATAAAATATGTATGTGAGAATAAGGGGGTAGGTCAATTGTACATATTTATTAAAAGAGCTCATAATGCACGTTTTCAAATTTTAATAAACGAAAATAAATTAACATGTTTTATTTATTTCCATTCTTCCCTTCTGTTAAAATGAAAGAAAATCATTAGATCTGAGAGGCTGGGTACAAATAATTCCATAATTTAAGATTAATTAATATGTTATTTATTCCTATAAAAGTTCCATTTCATGATTATTCACAATCACCACATGGCGTTATATAATTATAATTCATAATTTTACCACCAGGCAGTGCTGAATTTCATATTAGTACCAAAAAAAGAACCGAAAAAATTTAGGTGTCGTTAGTTGTATTACACTAGCGCCGCCTGTGGCATGTACGCGCAACTCGTCCACTTTCTTCTCTGGTACTCTGTGGTTTCGGTCGTCAAGCTGACCACATCACAATCAGTTCGGTCGCCAAGCTGACCACATCACTTTTCACGTCGGTCTCTAGTCGGACCACATCACATCACGTCTCGCTCACAAAGCGGGACACACAAACATCAACTACGGTCTACACAACGAGACCTCAGCACAATCAAGTGAAGCTAAGTATTCATCTCAATAAAGTATTGTTTATATTTCAAACTACAAACGTGTTGTTATTGTATCACCACGTGGTACATTCTTTTGATCACACCCAGAACCTATGGATTCGGTGCACTCGGTCCACTACAGAGGAAACAACGCTAATTACTATTCGGTGCACCGACAGATGTAGTGTGCGGTTATTCACCCACATAACACTATCAAAATGCTTACCTTCAGCACATATTATGAATGAATGAACAGTGCATATCAAGAAGAATGTATAATTATAAACCAAAAGGGAGAAGATTGTTGGGAAGACCATTGAAGAGATGGAAGGACCATTTCGACCTATAATGAGATCGGAGCAGGCCATTGGGCTTAATCCGTGGTGTTGATGATGAATTTGAATTGTAACATTCACAATGATAGACAATTATTATTTTAAAAAAAATTAAAATCCTAATTCAGGGGTTAATTTAATAATTGTCCATCATTGTGAATGTTAAAATTTAAATTAATACATTAAAAGAGAACATACAGTTCATGACCATTTTTTTTAATTATAAGTTATTAAATGTATTTATGCTTGGTACTCATAATTCAAATTGGTTCCATGACACAAGTGGATAAACAGCCGGTCTCCATCTATGGATCATGAGTTTGTATCTCGGTCACTCTACGTGGGCCCCTTCCAAAAACTTCACCATTTCTCCATACTCATGTGAACCATTTCATTTTACCTGCCCCTATAATGCTGCAACAGACCTAATCATTTGGCATCTTTGTATATCACAGGTCCCGCACCGTAGCCGAGTGGTTAAGGCAAGAAGCCTTAGCACAGAGCTACGGGACTTGCGCTGGTTCGAGTCCCCATGGGGGAGGAAATTTTTCTCATGGAATTTCGGCCAGTATGGGACCGGTGCCCACCCAGCATCGTGAGGCATTTGGATAGCTACAATAAGTAGCGATTCCAGGTGAGAAGACCAGCTATAACAGCTGGGGGACCCGACATGCCGACCACATGTCATTCCTACACTGGCTTATGATCGTCTACCTCTGTGATTAACACATGTGGACATGGGGCCAGCAGCCAGCTGGTAGGCCTAGGGTGCTCGGAGTATATAGTATATCATAGACTTCTACTTATCCCTTGATCTGGCATTGAGTTGGACATGAATATACATAATTCAATATTAAAATTAAATAGTGATATGGAAATAGTATAGAATGACTTCAGACCTTAATTGGAAATCGGACAAAGTCATACTATTAAGAACTAATCAATATTGCATTTTCAAAATTTAGGTTTCACTGAATTTATAATTTTATAGATTGTGTAGAAGATAAATTCCTTATTTCATATTAGATTATTTAATTCAGAGTTCATTCGTATATGACATGTGCCATCGCTTTCTCTAATTGGTCCAAAAATTGCATATATCCTACTCCAATTTAAAAGCGCCAAGAAAATTGCCAGGCTAACATCCCCATTCGAACTTACAGAAATGGTGTTAATAAGTTGTTTGCAGGTGAAAACAGGAGAAAGGCCAATAACCTCCTCTATTTCTGATTTCTGATTTTTCGCACCGCAAAATCAACATGGAGTGACTGAATGACATAGTTAATTCCATTAACATAGCTATCTTATACCTTAATATAGCTTTCATTTCGATTATGTGCAGCATTTGGAATTTGTGTAAAATTTTCTGTTATATCTGTTAAATTTTTAGAAGTTTGTAGAATATCATTAATTGCTTCTCTCTTTGATTGCCTGTTGGATTAAAATAAATGCTTTAGTTTAGTATGCTGATTTAGTACTAGTATTCAAAAAAAGTATTTTTATGTACTTCATTTTAAAATTTTTATTACAAACTCAGTAGATATATAAAATTTTGGACTCATGTCTAGGAACATATTTTTGTTATTATGACTTAGTTGTTCACCGCTGTGGTCTCGAGGTAGCGTGCTGCCTTGTCACGCACCAGGCACGGGTCGATCCCCGGTCGGGGCAGTAGTTTTTTGGTGAGGTTTTTATCGGGGGTTTTCCTCACCTGTAAGACAAATCTGTTCAGGAAAACTTTAAGGGCCCAAACGGTCCACGAAACCATATGGCCATCATCATCCTTACCATTATCATCATCATCATCCTTCTCCGGTGTGGAAAGCAACGGGAAGCTACCACACCTACAATTCCCTAGTAAAGCTGCAAGCATAGCATGAAATTGCTTATGATTGCAGTGAAGGACCTGCCTTCGGGCAGAATTACTGTAAAAAAATGACGCCTAGTTATTTTGACCCCCATCACCCCTCCCATACCCTCACTTTTATATTCGGCAGGATATAGTTCATCGCATAATATGCGACCTTGTCCACACCTGCATTCTGCAGACTATAGTTTTGTCGCATCTATGCAACATTGTCAATTCATTCTAACTAGAATGCATTCTCGTTAGAATGCATCGATCATGGTACATAGATGCGACGAAACTATAGTCTGCAGAATATCAAAAAATATGAGGTGAGTCAAAATAACTCATAATAATTAAAAGAAACCAAAGGCCAACACGCACACACTATTGAGTAACACTAAGAAATTAGGACTGGAAGTAAATATCAGTAAAACTAAATATATGGCCACATGTAGAAATTCAGTATATAATGGAAATGGACAGCTAATGACAAATGAGGGAAATTTTGAGGAAGTGGCTGAATCCAAATACCTAGGAACAATAATCACAAATATGAATGAGATGCACAAAGAAATTAAACATAGGCTCAATTCTGGAAATGCGTGTTATTATGCATTGCAGAGACTTTTAATGTCCCAACTCCTTTCAAAAAACGTTAAGCTGAAAATATATAAAACTATTATTCTACCAGTTATATTATATGGGTGCGAAACATGGACTCTTTAAGGGAGGAAATGAGATTACGAGTATTTGAGAATAAAGTACTTAGGAAACCCTCCATGGTATCTTTACCTTGTCGTGGTGGAGTGGCTTGTGTGCTTAAATGATCCTGAGAGCTATGCCGGCGGTAGCATTGCTGCTGATAGGGTTACCCATGCCGGACTGGTCGAAGGTGATAAGCCAGACGAAATAAGTACCTTAGTCGAAAGAGTGACGATCTTTCACCGTAAAAATACAACCGTCAAGAAATGCGGACATGGGTTCTACTGGGGTAAAATTTTCCGGAGGTCAAATAGTCCCCCATTCGGTTCTCCGGGCGGGGACTACTTCAGGGAACCCATGCCAAAGGCTCAAACACAGGGACATGTTCCTAGGAACATGGAATGTTAGGACTTTATACAATAGCGGGGCACTAGAGATATTAACGCGGGAATTGGATAAATCGCCCTTGGATATAGTTGCTTTACAGGAAGTTAGGTGGCCAGGAGCAGGTAGTCAGGAATCAGGAAGCTTTGCATTATACTATGGGGGTGCAGAAAGACCTGCATTTGGAACGGGTTTTTTTAGTCAGAAGGAGGATCCTATCCGCTATCCGAGATATTAAGTTTGTTAGTGATAGGATATCATACATAATTCTAAAGGGTAAACGACATGATTTTATAATTGTAAATGTACATGCCCCCACAGAAGATAAAGATGACAACATCAAGGATGAGTTCTATGAAGAATTAGAATGCTTATTTGATAGCCTTTCACGATATCATATGAAAATTGTCTTAGGAGATTTTAATGCAAAAGTGGGGCGGGAAGATATATTCAAACCAACAATAGGCAAATTCAGTCTTCATGAAGATAGTAACGACAACGGGGTTAGATTAGTCACATTTGCCACATCAAAGAATCTCATTGTTAAGAGCACAACATTTCAGCATAAGGATATTCATAAATACACCTGGACGTCCCCAGATGGAGAAACTCGGAACCAGATAGATCATGTATTAGTGGATAAACGCTGACACAGTAGCATCATTGATGTTAGATCAGTTAGAGGGACAGACTGCAATTCAGATCATCATCTGGTCAGGGTGAAAATCAGACAACGGCTATCGCTTATGAGAGGAACAAACGCTAAAGATGATTCTGTAAAATATGAATTAAAAAACTTGAAAAATGATGAAATGCAGCAAGAATACCAAATCAAAATTGCTAATAGATTTGAAGTACTGGAATCTTCAGATGACAATGTGGCAAACGAAGAAGAAACTGATATAAATAAAGAATGGGAGGCTATAAGAGATACTATTAAATTGTCAGCATCAGAAAGCATTGGTTGTTTAAAAAAGAGGCAAAACAAGAAATGGTTTGATGAGGAATGTGCCGACATTGTAAAGAAAAGAAAGCTAGCAAAAATGAAATGGTTACACGAGCCAAATGAGGTAAATTTAGAGCAATTGGGTAGTGTTAGACGGGAAACCACCAAGTTACTAAAGAGTAAAAAGAGGGAATATTTGAGAGAGAAGATTAATGATCTTGAAATGAATACAAAAAATAGGAACATTAGAGAATTATATCAGGGAATTAGTATAGAGAAGAAAGGGTTTCAGGCTAAAACAAACATAATTCGGAATGAAAATGGGGATATGATTGCAGATTCCAAGAGTATATTAAATAGATGGAAAAGTTATTTTAATCAGCTATTAAATGTACATACAGAACAGGACATTGAGGAGGATAAGTTACAGACAGCAGAAATGCTAGTCGCAGAGCCAAGTGCATTAGAGGTTGAAATGGCAATTGAAAAATTGAAGATATATAAAGCATCAGGTTCAGATGAGATCCCAGCAGAACTGATAAAATCAGGGGGAGAAAAATTGATCGACAAGATACGCTGTTTGCTTAGTATGATTTGGAAAAAAGAAGCTCTTCCAGATGAATGGAAGGAATCAATTATCGTACCAATTTATAAGAAAGGAGATAAAACTGATTGCAACAACTATAGGGGCATCTCATTACTTTCAACTTCGTACAAAATTCTAACAAATATATTAGTAAGCAGACTTACTCCCTATATTGATGACATTCTAGGAGATCATCAATGTGCATTTAGAAGAAACAGGTCTACAACAGATCAGATTTTTAGTATAAGACAGATTTTAGAAAAGAAATGGGAATATAATGGTACTGTACATCAACTATATGTAGACTTCCAAAAAGCATATGATTCAATTAAGAGGGAGAAGTTATATAGTATCCTGCTGGAGTTCGGAATTCCTAAAAAGTTAGTTAGACTTATACGAATGTGTCTAAATGGCTCAACGAGTAGGGTGCGTGTAGGCAAACAGTTTTCAGACACTTTTGAAATCCAGAATGGGTTGAAGCAAGGAGATGCACTATCTCCTCTACTATTTAATTTTGTACTAGAGCATGCCATTAAATCTTTAGAGAATGAGGAAGGCTTACGACTGAATGGTATTAATAAGCTGTTAGTTTATGCTGATGATGTAGTACTACTGGCCGATAGCGAGGAGATACTAAAGGCCAACACGCACACACTATTGAGTAACACTAAGAAATTAGGACTGGAAGTAAATATCAGTAAAAACTAAATATATGGTCACACGTAGAAATACATTATATAATGGAAATGGACAGCTAATGACAAATGAGGGAAATTTTGAGGAATTGGCTGAATTCAAATACCTAGGAACAATAATCACAAATAGTAATGAGATGCACAAAGAAATTAAACATAGGCTCAATTCTGGAAATGCATGCTATTATGCATTGCAGAGACTTTTGATGTCCCAACTTCTTTCAAAAAACGTTAAGCTGAAGATATATAAAACTATTATTCTACCAGTTATATTATATGGGTGCGAAACATGGACTCTTACTTTAAGGGAGGAAAGGAGATTACGAGTATTTGAGAATAAAGTTCTTAGGAAAATTTTTGGACCAAAGAGAGATGAACAGACAGGTGAATGGAGAAGACTACATAACAATGAACTACATGGTCTTTATAGGAAGCCAGATATAATAAGAACAGTTAAGTCCCGTAGACTGCGATGGGCAGGACATGTTGCGCGTATGGGGAATGAAAGACGTGCATGGAAACTTCTTGTAGGAAAGCCAGAAGGAAAACGCCCAGTTGGTAGACCAAGAATGAGGTGGGAGAACAACATTAACTATGATTTGAGGGAAGTAGATTATACAGGGAATGATTGGAAAGCATTAGCTCAGGATAGGGATGTATGGAGAGCTTATGTCCGTGCGGCCATGAACCTACGGGTTCGATAGTTCCAGTGAGTAAGTAAGTACTTAGGAAAATTTTTGGACCAAAGAGAGATGAAGAGACAGGTGAATGGAGAAGACTACATAACAATGAACTACTTGGTCTTTGTAGGAAGCCAGATATAATAAGAACAGTTAAGTCTCGTAGACTGCGATGGGCAGGACATGTTGCGCGTATGGGGAATGAAAGATGTGCATGGAAGCTTCTTGTAGGAAAGCCAGAGGGAAAACGCCCAGTTGGTAGACCAAGAATGAGGTGAGAGGACAACATTAACTATGATTTGATGGAAGTAGATTATACAGGGAATGATTGGAAAGCATTAGCTCTGGATAGGGATGTATGGAGAGCTTATGTCCGCGCGGCCATGAACCTACGGGTTCGATAGTGCCAGTGAGTAAGTAAGTAAGTAATTAAAAGAAACCTCATAGTATTATTTCCTACAAATATTAAATACATATTTTTGTATTACATGTAATATCATTGTGACTGTTTTAAATGATAATATAAGGATGAGTATTGCTGCTACTACTATTAGTACTGCTGCTACTGGTACTAGTCTAGTTGGGAGAATTGTGGATAGCTACTTAAGAAATAGTGGTTACAGAAATTAAGACTACATTTCTAGGATTGCATCACAATCATGGATGTAAATAAATATTATAATTTTAATTTTAGAAAGAAAAATTCCGTTCGAACCGGGGTCGAACCCCGGAACTCTGACTCTGTACGTCAGTGCGGTAACCGTTACGCCATTTGAACTTCTATGTAACATCAAAATATAACTAAATGCCTGCAATGAGAGGGAATCGTGATCTAAATCCATGCTGCCATAAACCTAAAGATACAGTTCCAGTAGTTTAGTTAGTTTTATACACACAGTAAAACTTGTTTAATCCGGAACGTGAATAATGCGGAAATCTATCCAATGCGAACAAATGTATTAGTCCCGGCAAAATAATAGTAATTTTACGTGTATTTATTTTGTATAAACGGAATCTGTCCAACGCGGAAACGGAAGGATAGTTCTACACAATTCATAAAAAGAATGTTTTTATAAGACGGAAAGGGAGAGAGAGAGAAATAAATTGGTTTCCATTTCATTGAATTCCGTTAGGCGAATTAATAAGTGATGATTCCTGCCGCCCGTGTTGGGTAAAGTTGAGTTTCAACCTGTATCTGGAATTTTGTTCCGGCCTCACTGCATATCCGTTATGCGAAATATAAGTTCGTGTAACAAATATTTGGCGTGTGACATGTCTTACAAATCACCAGTGCACTGTAAAATCTTAAATTAGTTTAAGATCTGAGACTGCTTGTGTACGTATCTTTCACAGGTAGCGTTCTGAATTTACGGAATAAAGATGGCTAAATCGTATGTATTATTGTCATTAAACGAAAAAGTGAAAGTGATTGAAGATACAGAAAAACAAACTCTCAGTACGCGAAATAATGATTAAATTTAATGTGGAAAAACCCAAATTTGTGAGATTTTAAAACACAAGGAAAATTGACGAATGAATGGATGCAAGGAAATGGTCAAATGAACAAAAAAAAAAAAAAAAAAAAAAAAGAGGAAATCAATGAGGTGTGTTTGCAAGTCCGTGATCAAAAAATCTCCAAATTTCGAACCGATGCTGTTGCTATATCCCTAGGGAATAACGATTTCAAGACATCTTCAAGTTGGTTCTGCACTGTTTTAAAAGACGACACAATATACTGTGGAATGAAATTTGCGGGGAATCAAAGGATGTGGACGAAAATATAGTTAGTGAACGGAAACCGAAACTATATACGGTACTTTAATTTCAGGATACGCGCATAAGAGACATTTTTAACGCTGACGAAACGGGACTGTTTTTTTTTTCGCGCGTTACCGTCGAAGTCGCTCGTATATACGATACTTCACTTTCCAACTGCAGCGGAACTACAATTAATCCAAGGTACGTAAAAAGACATATACGTTACTCTATAACCTAAGATTGGTTAATATTTTTTTGTTTTATTTTTTATAATGCGGAATGTTGTCTAATTTGAAAAAAAAAAAAAAAGGTCCCATGCAATTCCGCTTTGAACAAGTTTTACTGTATAAGAAAGTTATATGCAATTTTATGCTGTATATGAGTTATGTTTTAGTTATGGCCGCGCGGACATAAGCTCTCCATACATCCCTATCCTTAGCTATTGTTTTCCAATCATCCCCTGTATAATATTCCGATTGAGGGTCTTTCCACTTTTCAGCGGTTGCCCTTTTTACCAGCCGGCTGCTGGCCCTTCACATCCACATGTGTCAATCACAGAGGTAGATGATCAACAACCAGTGTAGGGGTGACATATGGTTAGCATGTCGAGTCCCCCAGTCGTTATAGCTGGTTCCTCAACCTGGAGCCGCTACTTATTGTAGCTACCCAATTGTCTCACGATGCTGGGTGGGCACCGGTCCCATACTGGCCGAAATACCATGAGAAAATTTCTTCCCCCATGGAGACTCGAACCAGCGCAAGTCCCGTAGCTCTGCGCCAAGGCTTCCTACCTTAACCGCTCGGCTACGGCACGGGACTTCCCTGTATAATATACTTTCCTCAAATCATGCATAATGTTATTTTCCCACCTCATTCTTGGTCTAGCAACTGGGCGTTTTCCCTCTGGTTTTCCTACAAGAAGCTTCCTTGCACCTCTTTCATCCCCCATACGTGCAGTTCATAGACATCCAGCCATAGTAATTCTACCCGAGGGCAGGTATTACACTGCAATCATAGCATTTTCATGCTATGCTTTGCAGCTTTACTAGGGAATTATGGGTGTGGTAGCTTCTCATTACTTTCCACACCGGTGAAGGATGATGATGATGGCCGGATGATTTTCGGGGATCGTTGAGCCCTAAGTCTCCTGACATTTGTCTTACAGGTGAGGAAAAATTCCGAAAAAGGAACTCTCGCCCAGGAGCCTGCCCCGACAGAGAATCAAACCAGGGCCCGCACGCTACCTCGAGACCCCAGCGGTGGACATATAATAATAATATTATTAAATCCATATCCATATTATACTACAGCAGAAATTCATTTTTTAAAACACATGGAAAAAAATTACATATAACATATTTAACTTCGCAGAACGTAAAGTGAATGAGTATAATTTCTTTATGTCTGATGCCTTATCTTTAAAGACCTTTTTGGTTTTGCATGAAATAAGCATTAACTTGTTGCTAACATTGAATTATCTCACCTTTATCTTTCACTAGTCTTTGATGTGCAGCAATAGTAATAGCTGTAAAATATTTTTAAATGAATTACCACTACCCACTGTTGCATACTTCTCACCAAAACATAAAAACCTTAGTTATAAACAACCCCTAGCACTTTATTGTAAATACCGTACTAGGAGAACAATAGACAACACTTTTTCTTAGGTGGAAATCAATATTGAAAAAAAAAAAAAAACAAATCTGCAGTGTGTAGTCTTTAGGTTCCATTCACCTGAAACGAATATTTAATAAATAATAGTTTTAAAAAACTAAAAGAACACGCTTTATTAGAAAACTAAAAAATGAAAAATAATTTTATTTTCCAATACGCTTGGGATAAAATAAAGTGCTCAACAAAAAAATCATCCCCAAGACATATAGAATAAAATTAGAGTTATCAACAAAAAGAAAATAATTTTACCATCAAAAGCGTGGGGTGTTCTATATCAATTAATATATTTGATAATAAACAGATATTGGTAAAAGTAAGCTCAAATGTAAAAATCATAAAAAGCACCCCACGCTTTTGATGGTAAAATTATTTTCTTTTTGTTGATAACTCTAATTTTATTCTATATGTGTTGGGGATGATTTTTTTGTTGACCACTTTATTTTATTGGAAATTAAAATTATTTTTCATTTTTTAGTTTTCTAATAAAGCGTGTTCTTTTAGTTTTTTAAAACTATTATTTATTTTTTATTATTTAGTTTTAATATTTTACAGAATAAGATAAAAATGTAAATATCTTTATATTCGATACTATTGTAGTATGAGCTAATAGTAATACTCCTCTATAAAAAAACCCTCCCAGCCGGATTTGAACCAGCGACGTATGGATTACTGAAATTATATACCACAAAGAGTTCACTGCTCTAACAACTGAGCTCTTACAACGATTGACTAAAAACTTGACAAGTCCGCAACCTATTATACCAGTTTTCATTTTTTTGATTTTCAGATGATTCTGGCCAGGATTTTAGAAACAAAATATGAAAGTATTGTATTGTCACGGGTCCTCTACACGTATACAAAGTTTCAAGTCGATCCAATATTTCTAAGTGGGTGAAAATCGCGTTGAAACATTCCGTTACATTGATACAAAAACACTTTTTTTGATTTTCTGATGATTATGGCCAGGATTTTAGAAAATAAATATGAAATTATTGTATTGTCACGGGTCCTCTACAAGTATACAAAGTTTCAAGTCGATCCAATGATTTTAAGTGGGTGAAAATCGCGTTGAAAGATTCCGTTTCATAGATAGATAGATAGATAGATAGATACAGGTCAAGCTAATATAAAGCGTGTAAAAAAATCGCTCTAGCTGTCGCAATTTTATTTTTTTTACTACGAAACTCAGCAGGCATATGCTGTTAAAGAAGGTATTCTTAAAAAAATAACGAAATGCAAATCATTAAACCCGATATTTAAAAAAATCACTTTAGAAGCGGCCATGTTTGCTTCGTCGTAATTTATGTGTATAACATACAGTTTAATTATCCCTTAAATTGACAATATATTCTCTAAGATAAATTGATTTAATTTAATATTAGAAATGGAAAACTGAAGCAGTAAAATATTTAAATTTATGTAAAAATATGAAATATGCAAAAGCTAATAAGTAACAACTTACTGTTATGTATGGTTTGTTTTCACTGCAATCTGACACGTTTAAATAAGTTGCATAAGAAATTTAGTTTCTCAGATTTAATAACAAAAGAAATATATATTCCGTAAACCCGATAAATCGGATCAACTTCCTGAGTATTTCGCTTAGTTTACGCAGATCCTGCGCGACGAGCATTCTCTTTTTTTTAGGTCGACTTCGTCAGCTACTTAATATTGCGAGGTCAGAGGAACTTTCCATCTTTCGGAGTGCAGGGAATCCCACCTGTAATTCTAAACAGTAGTAAGGTAATTCAGATTTTATACTCAGAAACAATTACATGTATACAACTTGTCAAAGAAAAAAATGTGGGAAATTTTCTTCTTCTTCTTTTGATCTAAAATAAAACTTTCTTTACAGCTCTCATATCCTCTTCCCCACGAAAGCGGATACAAATAAAATTAACTTAAATTGGAATAAAATATTTGACATCGGAGCCTATATTATATGCAGTAAACTTTTCAGTAATGATAATTTGTTATGAAATTACCTCACATTGTATATGAAGATACTTTTTTTTTTCAAAATGCACTACAGTATAATAATAATAATAACCAGCCTCATGGGCTAGTGGTCAGCGTTTCTGACTACAGTTCATGAGGTCCCGGGTTCGACTCCTAAAAATGAATTATAGGAATGTTTCCTTAAAAGGAATTATTCCTGTGGTTGCCCATGATCTGGAATTTAGGTTAAGTTTAGGTTAAGAACTCTCCTGGCGCTTCATTCATCACATCATCGAGGTAACGTAACTCCGCCTTCCAGGTACCCCAACCTAAGAAATGGATTACAATTCCGCCAGTGCTAAGGGAGAAAGCAGAAATGTCATAGCCTAAAAGCAACCTGGTTGCATTGGACAAAAAAAAATATATATAGGCCTATATATGTTCTCCGCTGTGGTCTCGAGGTAGCGTGCTGCCTTGTCACGCAGCGGGCCCGGGTTCGATCCAGGTCTTTATCGGAGTTTTTCCTCACCTGTAAGACAAATGCCAGGTAAACTTTAAGACCCAAACGGTCCCCGAAATCATATGGCCATCATCATAATTCTTCACCGGTGTGGAAAGCAATGGAAAGCTACCACACCTACAATTCCCTAGCAAAGCTGCAAGCATAGCATGAAAATGCCATGATTGCAGTGAAGGACCTGCCTTCGGGCAGAATTACTATGGATGGATATATATATATATATATATATATATATATGATTTTTTTAAAAATATGTCAACTGTAGGCCTACCGGTATTCGAGATATTTTTGAAAATCCATTTTTACCTCCAACATGGATCTGATAGAAGTGCTGCAAGTTCTCTGCGACTATATACGATATCTTGTATTTATTAATATAAAATTTCATGTAAATATCTTTAGTAAATGCCGGATAATTCTGTTGCTTCACATGTCTCTGCCTTGTAGTGGTTATGGGACTCGCGTGTATCAGTGATTCTAAGCTGTAGTGTAGCTACTGGTAGGGCCTCCCTTGCCTGAAAGACCAAGAGTGAGGTACCCAAAAAAAAAAAAAAGAGAAACATCGGTCCTCGAGGATAGCTATACTCGGACCAACGGATCTGTGTCCCTGTGGCGCTGGCATCGTTCTTCAAAAAGTACACGCCAGTTCTCACACCATTCCACCGCGCTCCCCTCCCACTACGTCAAATAGAAGCCACTGTAACTGACCGAGTAGGGACGTTGCCAAACTTTCCCCGGTGCCAGGCTCTTGAATATTGAATAATGTAAGGTTAATCATTACTTCTTCATATTCGGTTTTAAGTAGGTCTAATGACGCTGATTGATGTCTACGATTAATGGATATAATTATAATAGTGGATATTTGTTGGTTAAATGGAAATTACGTGAAGGGAATCTACATATGTTGTTTTAAAGTTAAATGTTTCGTCATAAATACTTCTTCTTCATCTCATTGTCTTATTTGGTTAAATTTGGAACGTAATCTTGAAGTCCTAAAAAAATTATAAAATTTTAGTTATGAACACACAGTCATGTATCCTCCTTCTTTCTCATCAGGGCTAGGGACCGGCTATGGCGAAGTTACTACATGCTACGATCTTATTTACATATTATATAACATACTGATACTATACAGGAATTCTAATTTATGCTTATGAATTAAGTTAATGATAATAATTTACAATTTACATACTATATAACATAACGATACTGAGTTGACAACACTGGACTGTGAGTGCAAATAATATCCTGCAAGAAAGCTCAAAACTCTGAGTAATGGGAGGGGAGAAAGAGAGAGATAGAAAATAGAGACAGGCAAAAATGCAGGGAGGGAAATGATTTACCGAGGCAGAAACGGAATTAGTGTTTAGTTCGCATTTCTTACGGGGGCACAGATCCGTTGGTCCAAGAATAGATATTAGTCATACGGCTAACAACCCAACACCGTAAAACCTCAATTGTTACGAAAGCTGGGGAGATCAGGGCCCGACTCGGGCCTTATAACCATAGAATACATAGATGGATGGATAGGTAGTTCTATAATTTGCAGAAGACATGATACCTGTATCCCTAATTGGTTGTCTTCTATGGTGTAGTTAATTCAGATTAGAATAAGAACAAATTTGAGATACGGTAATGTATTTATTAAGTCGTGCGTGTTCGATATTGTAACCTTAGCCTGTATAATTTAATTCAATTTAATCAAATTCAAAGGATGAGTTTAGGCAAAGCGAAGATAACTCCTTGGATATAAGAAATATATTTGTACTAGCTAATACCTGGCGTGCACTGCTACGCCTAAAAAATGAAATTCGTTTTTATATTTAGTTGAATAAGTAAAAAGAAAAATAATTATAGATTTATACCGTAATTATTTTTAGATACCCCGTACTGATTACCCGGCATAGTCCGGGAATCTAGGCCTTACACATCCTGATCTTCGTGGCATCAATGAGCTGAAAGATAAAAATGGTTATTGTGAGTTATCCGTAAAAGACATGTGCTATCGCGGACTTTTTGTAGAATTTTTTAAAAACATATTCAATTCTGTGCGCATTAATTTGATGTATTTTTTAATGTTTTAGCAGCTTAAAACATTTAATCGTCTAAAAAGCGACTTTTTTTAGTGCACCGATGCACTTTTTTTTAAGCTCTGGCTCTGTAGTAGATACGGTAATATGTTATATTTGTTAATTATCCAAAAGAAAAAAAAAACTCTAAATGATGGTAAAACCCTATTCAAATCAGTCAAGCAGTTTTTGAGCCCATGAAGGACAGACAGACTCATATATACGATATATATATATATATATATATATATATATATGAGTCTGTCGTTTATGGGCTATATATATATATATATATATATATATATATATATATATATATATACTAGAAGTCCCGGCCACGCGTTGCTGTGGCTAAGGTATACGTTAAAAATTTAAATTAAGTTGCTGTCTTTCAGCCAGATTACTTAAAACTAATATACATGAAATTAATAATATTGAAAATAAAATAAACATTGAACACACTTAAATTATGAAATAATCAATATTTGTAATTCAATTGAAATTCGCGGTTGCAACAAAAAGCCAGCCATCTGGATCTCTTTGTTAAATAATAAACCAATTACCTTACCAAATTACCTTACACCGCCATCTGTTAGAATCGTATGGAATTCACAGATAATTATAACTCTTTGTTAAATAATAAACAAATAATTTGCAATAAAAAATAATGCGACTATAAATTTAGTTATAAACTACCCTAAGTCTCAAATTGGATCAAACTGCACACAGTGTGCAAAATTTTATTAAAATCGGTTCAGTAGTTTAGGATTCCATCGCGGACAAACAACGTGACACGAAATTTATATATATATATATATATATATATATATATATATACACAAGATAAAAGGTATAAATAACATTATAAAATTCTAAAATTACACTTACAAATTTTTAAAATGTAGTTCATAATTTGTTTCTTCTTCTCTGAATCGTTCTTCGATGTTATAAATTATATGAGTGATGTGTGACATTTAAACAGGTACCATTGTTAGTATAGTGTTGCACTGTTAACAGAGACAACTGAGCAAGTGGTGAAGTCAGGAGGGGCGATTGTATAAACCACCAATACGGGTCAATACTCGGTGCCCACGTACACCAGGTGTTACGAACTTAGGTCGTATATATTGTACAGCGAAGACAATAACCTCACATTAATCATAGGATGACGCCGCTTCTCTTACCTGCTGCAAATATGTGTCAGTAGGGTACTGCTTTTGAAGAAGTTATATCTAAAGGAAGATTTAAATTTGAGCATATGGTAGATTTAAAGTTCATAAGATATTCAGATAAATACAGGTGTAATCTATATATTAGTACGCGAAGAAAAACTTTTTTATCCCTTTTTAAGCATATTGCGCGCACGGAGGAGTGTGATATTTGGCATAATTAAAGTTCATATAGAGGAGTGCAGAAAAATACAATTTCTGTATAATATGTGTTACAAATGAATTAAATTAAGCAAAATAAAATAAATTGTCTCTAAGGAATTTATGTGTATTATTCATTAATTTGTTTACGTTCATGCTGAAAGTGCATTGTTGCAGAAAGAAAATTGACTTACTCTCGCGTATTTATTATTAGTGGTTTAAAAAAGTGAGTACATTTTATTATTTAAATTTAAATTAAACCCTGTCTAATCTTGGTTTCAGTAATTTCATTTCATTACATTTTTTTTATATTTAGATATTCGAACCAACTTTCATTATGCCTCGACGGGTCGGAGTGAGAGACAAAGAAGAAGGGATATATATTTCCGTACACATAATAGTAGGCCAAATACAAAATTAAATAGTATAAATATTATACAAATGTCAAATGACGCGTTATTGTTTTTTAAATATGGCTTAGCCAAGCTATACCACATATTTCCTATCGTTCGTATTTCTAAAATAAATTGAAAATTAATGCATAATAACGTGTTTGTGACAAACTAAAAAAATTATTGAATTGTGGTCAAATTTCAACCACTGGGCGACCACTAGTTAATATAAATGCGCAGGCTTCAAGTGTGAATTCCTTGTAGCAATAAATAAATAAATAAACAAATAAATAATAATAATAATATCCTCAATTCGTGTCCAACTCAGGGTCCGGTCGAAGGATGAGATGAGAAGAAGCCCCTTATATAGAGGTCTATAAATGACAAGGGTGCCGGCAGATCACGCCTGACTCAGCATCATAGAGGCAAATAGACGAAATGGGATGAGGTGAGTAAGAAGAAGAAGAAGGTGGAATGGAATTGTGGCACGAGAAAACGGGAGAAAACCCAGAGAAAAACCTGTCCAAGCTCCGTTTCATCGACCACGAAACCCACATGGAGTGATCAAGATTCGATCTCGGGACCCCAGCAGCGGTGAGAGGCGAGCGTCTAACCGCTTGCGCCACGTCCTTGTAGCAAATGCAGTAAAAATATATTATACAATTTTATCACAAATGTATGGCTTTGTCAAAAAAAAAAGTACAGAGAAATGGCTGAATTCAAATTCATAGGAATAATAATTTTACAAATAGGAATGAGATGCACAAAGAAATAAAACATATATGATACTCAGCTCTGGAAATGCGTGCTCTCATTACAGAAATTCTTGTCGTCCCAACTTCTTAAAAAAAAAAAAGACATTAAATTGAAGATATATACATAACTGTTATTCTCCCAATTATATTATATGCATGCGAAACAGGGACGCTTACTTTAAGGGAGAAGAAAATATTACGAGTATTTGAGAATAAAGTTCTTAGGAATATTTTTGGACCTAAGAGAGATGAACAGAGAATGGAGATGATTTCATAACAGTGAGCTACATGATCTTTATAGGAAATCAGATATAATAAAAACAGTTAAGTCTCGTAGACTGCGATGAGCAGGACATGTGACACGAATAGGGAATGAAAGATGGGCATGGAAGCTTCTTGTAGGAAAACCAGAGAGAAAACGCCTAGTTGGTAGACCAAGAATTAGATGGGAGATTAACATTACCCATGCTTTGAGGGAAGTTGATTATACAGGGTATGATTGGAAAATATTACCTCAGAATAGGGATGTAAGGAGAGCTTATGTTCGCGCGGGCATGAACCTACGGGTTCGATAGAGCCAGTGAGTTTGTTAGTTACAAACATTATTGGCGCACTAGTTTATAGGCTAAATATGGCGAGTATTGGTCTGATTTTCACCCAATAGAAAAAAGACGGCAAATGAATAAGTTTTTCCTTTGGTATATTCTTGATCCCATGGTTTGTTTTAGTACGAATAAAACTAAAATAGTCGATCGCTGTGATCTACTGGTTTTTGGCTCTGATCCCGAGGGCTGCGGGTTCAAACCTGGCCGGGGTCGATGGACTTTTAGGATGGAAAAAATCCAAGGGACAATACTTCCGGGAGGAACTTTAAGCCGTGGGTTCCGAGTCCGAAGATTTTCAAGTTAGTAGAAGAACCTCAAGCCTGAATAAAAAGCCTCTGAGCAAAATTTAATCGATCTTCCTCCATCCAAGTATACTATAATATATATAATGGCTTATATATGTCTATGCGCCGTAGCCGGGTGGTTAAGGCAAAGAAGCCTTGGCGCAGAGCTACGGGACTTGGCGCTGGTTCGAGTCCCCATGATGGAATAAATTGTCTCATGAAATTTCGGCCAGTACGGGACCGGTGCCCACCCAGCATCGCGAGGCATTTGGGTAGCTACAATAAGTAGCTACTCCAGGTTGAGAATACCAGCTATAACGGCTGGGGGACCAGACATGCTGATCACATGTCACCCCTATACTGGCTAGATGATCGTCTACCTCTGTGATTAACATATGTGGTTGTGAGACCAGCAGTCGTATGATAGGTCAAGAACCTTCTAGGCCTGTCGCGCTTGTAGAGAGTCCACAGACGAGAAGAATTAAAGCAAAGGACGAAGGGGGCACGGGAATTGCAAGCGATACAATGGCTTACTACCTGAGAATATAGAAACAGTCATGATGCCACTCACTTCTGTAGTTTATTTCAAGCGTATTCAATTTTATGTTTTATATTTTACGGTAATTAAATTTGCTCTTCTATTCAGTTTAGTTACTTTATATTTTAATGTTTCGTAGTTCACTGTGAGGTAAGGGTGATGATTAAAATTTTGAAATGTGTCCGTCATACTCTGAACTAACACGCCCGCTCAGCGTCTAAATGAAGGTAAGTTACAGTACAATATTTTGACGTAATGTGCTGAGTATGAAATACCTTCTGCTTTCATACACTTCGGCTGTGGACTATATACTGCACGGGACCCATCTCCGTGTGTCTGAAATGAATTTGCTGTCTCAGCTGTTAGTACTATGAGAAGCAGAGAAGTGTACCTCCTCCCACTCCCCACACTTCCCCCCGCAAACACACAGAGCTTGGACTCGAGCTATATATGTCTCTTCGAGGCGATGTACTGTTCACACGTCACTCGCTGACATATAACTTATAGGGATTAAATTAAATTAGTCTGGTTAAGAAACTTTCCAATAGGGGAGCATCCTTGTCCCGAGCTAGACGAACAGGTATCAAATTGAAATAGGCGAAATGAACTAAACGTTTTTATTTTTATTTTTTTGCCACTAGGTACTTTTAAGATTTTTGTGACTTCTCTCCTGGCATTGGAGGAATTGTAACCCACTTCTGAGGTTGGAGCGCCTGAAAAGCGGAATTATGTTGCCTGGATGACGTGCTGGATGATATATGATAACGAAGACCGAGAGAGTCCTTAATCTAAATTCCTGACCATGGGCCACCAAAGGAATAATTCCCTTTAAGGAAAAGTTCCTGTGGTCTGACCGCGAATCGAACACGTGACATCATGAACTGTAGTCAGAAGTTCAAACCACAGGACTATGAGGCTGGTCCGTTTTTATTAATATAAGACAAGGAAAACTGAGTACATTGCAAGGATGTATTATATTTTATTGAAACATACTAAAAAAAAGTTGTTTTATTTCACGTCCTATATGTACTGTGTTAAAATCAAACCAATACTTTTCTTCATTGACATTTCTGTACATTTTTTTTCTGTACCTCCGATTTATTATTCAAAGTTCACAAGAATTTTAACAGGAATTCATAATTTAAAATATGCACACTTATATTACTTCCGCTCTGTATAAATGAAAATATTATTAGAAAAATGAATATTAATTTACCACTTATGTTCATAGCTTATTAATGAAACATTTTTGGCTTTAAATTCGGGACGAAGACCCAAAATATTTATGTACCTAAATGTGTAGCTCCATTTAAATAACCCTGTATAGTTAAATCCAAATTAACTGATATCTTAAGTTCGACACAATGAAAACATTAACTGCATAACAACTATATAGAGTCTTTCCATTAATAATCATCTAGGAAGCTACTTACTTTATTTTATATCATTTTAATTTTATTATATTCTATGTTTTTGTTAGTGCTAGCTAGTATCAGATGACATCATAATTGTATTTTGTTTAGTCTGTATTTTAATAATATCTTAAAATTGTAATATGTATGTAATTTTTGTGTAATTCTATTATTCGCTGGTTGAGTAGAAGAGAATGCCTTATGGCCTTAACTCTACCAGCTAAAATAAAGCATTATTATTATTGTTATTATTATTATTATTATTATTATTATTATTATTATTATTATCATTATTATTATTATATTGACTTATATAATATATTTGCCTATATAACAAAATCCATCCATTTCGATGTTTTGACTGCAAAAGATACTTCTATTACTAGTTTTTACAGGACTAAAATAGTTTTGTGAATACATTTATATAGTAGAAGGAAGATAAGGCGAATAATTAGTAATTAGTAATGGAAGATAAACCATATAAATATTATGGAGTAAAAACATCATTAACAGAACAAAACAACTAATTTATAAATCTATACTAGAAAGTATAATGTTATATGGAACGGAAGTATGGACAATGGCACAACATGTCAACAGAATAACTGCAGTTGAAATGGGTTTTTGGAGAAGAGCTGCCAGAAAATCTCGACTGGAAAAAAATTAGAAATACAGAAATTAGAAAATGGATGAATGCAGAAAGAAATATAATGGATGGCATTGAACAAGAAGGCTAAAATGGTACGGACACGTAAGAAGAATGCAGGATGGAAGACTACCAAAGGCCGTCTATGCATGGAAAATTGAAAGAAAGAAGATAAAAGGAAGACCAAGAACAACCTGGAAGAACAACATTCAAAATTCAATGAGGAAATTTGGTGTAACAGATGAAGACACAGAGGACAGAGAACGATGGAGAAATTTAATTAAGGGAAATTTGTGACTGTTTGTTGCAAACTGATAGTCTATAAGTCCGTAGTCATATACTGTATATATATATATATATATATATATATATATGTCCATCCATAGTAATTCTGCCCGAAGGCAGGTCCTTCACTGCAATCATAGCATTTTCATACTATGCTTGCAGCTTTACTAGGGAATTGTAGGTGTGGTAGCTTCCTGTTGCTTTCCACACCGATGAAGGATGATGATGATAATAATGATAAGGATGATGGTGATGGCCATATGATTTCGGGGACCGTTTGGGCCTTAAAGTTTTCCTGACATTTGTCTTACAGGTGTGGAAAAACCCCGATAAAAACCTCACCCAGAAAAACTGCCCCGACCGGGGATCGAACCCGGCCCTGCTGCGTGACAAGGCAGCACGCTACCTCGGGACCTCAGCGGTGGACTATATATATATCCATCCATCCATAGTAATCCTGCCCGAGGTCAGGTCTTTCACTGCAACCATAGGCAGGTCCTTCACTGCAATCATAGCATTTTCATACTATGCTTTGCAGCTTTACTAGGGAATTTTAAGGTGTGGTAGCTTCCCCTTGCTGTCCACATCGGTGAAGGAGGATGATGATGATAATGATAAGGATGATGATGATGATGGCCGGACGATTTTCGGGGACCGTTACTATATAATATCTGTATAATAAGAAGATAGGAAAGATGATTTGGTATAGACTTTTTTGAAAATATGTTTTAACTATATTCTTATGTATAACTCCACGGTGCGACAGGCCTAGAAGGCCCTTGGCCTATCAGCCAACTGCTGGCCTCACATCCAAATGCTTTAATCATGGAAGTAGATGACCATACAGCCAGTGTAGGGGTGAAATGTGGTCAGCATATCGGTCCCTCAGCTGTTATACTGTTTTTCTCAACCTGGAGCCGTTGCATAATATAGCTAACCAAATTCCTCATGATGCTGGGTGGGCACCGGTCCCAAATGTCTTCCCCCATGGAGACCCGAACCTGCGCAAGTCCCGTAGCTCCCCGCCAATGCATCTTGCCCTAATCACTTGGCTACGGCGCGAGACTGTTCTTATTTATAGACACTTTAACATCTAGATCATATTTATTGTTTGTTTGACTTAATTTTGCTAGAAATTTATAGAGCCATCTGTGCTCATCTCTCTCACTCGCACCAATGTTGTCGGAGTTTCTTCACCAGATGTTAATAGGCGGAAGGGGGAAGACGAAAACTGGCAACAGGGTGGGTTCTTTCTTTTGCTAACTGTACGAAAGCGGTCAAGGATCTACCATTATATATCCATCTCTCTCTTTGCCAATTTATAAGCCAGGTATACAATAGGATCTTTAGCTGTACGGTAGTCTGTAAACTATGTGTTTTTATTTATCATGATTTGTGTGTCATGTGCTTTCTGGTGTTCACTGATTTTATTTTAATTATTTTATGAAATGGTAAATATTCGGCCGCGGTGGACTAGTGGTTATGAACCTTGCCTCTGGTCCCGAGGGTCGCGGGTTCAAACTCGGCCGGGGTCGATGAATTTTTTTTAGGATGGAAAAATCCAAGGAGCAAGTCCTCCGGGAGGGACTTTAAGCCGTGGGTATCGAGTCTGAAGACTTTCAGGCTCGTAAAAGATCCTTAAGCCTGAATGAAAAGGCCTATAAGCAAAATTTACCGAATTTTCCCGTCCTTGTAAAGTTTTATTTTAAAGTGATCCCACTACAGGCCTCAGGAGGCCCTTGGGGTAGTAGGAGGTTAAGGCTCCCACTTTTTCTTGACAATCGGCACTTTATGTCAGCCGGGTTGTCAGCCCTGCGTGACGGCCGCCTTTACCCCAGAACAAGCGTCTGGTACTCATTTCAGTTAGAGGCTGAGTCGACCCCAGGGCCATAGTGCCGCCAGAAGGTTTGGGTCAGTTTACAAATCCTGACCCCACCGGGACTCGAACCCTCGACCTTCCGGCTTGTAGCGCAGTGCCTTAACCACTACGCTACGGCGTGCCCCTTCCCGTCCTTGTACTACCTTGGTTTCCTAGATGAGGCGGAACGCTGACCACGGACCACTCAAATGACATCTATACGAAAACAAGTGTAACTAAATTAGTATGGTTCAAATTCTTCCCTGTAAGGGGAGAGCGCATAAATCTCTGTTAAGAGAAACATGGGCTTACAAGATACAAGAAGATGAAATAGTAAATGTGACGAAATGGGTCCTGGAAATTTAAGCCAGCATTTGATTTGGCGACTGGCTAAATTAGAAAAAAAAAACCTTCCTTCTACTTAGTCGATACTGTTGTTTGATCCCAGGTCCTCCGAACACGAGTCTCTACCGCCCTAACCCACTCGCTTTATTATTGAAAATGTGGTTTTTGTTGAGACTGAAGTGAGTTAAATATATATCAATAGCGATAATAGATAGCTTCAATATAAAATAAGTTTCACGCGTCTAATACAAATCACAATATCTGCCAATTTTAAAAATACACTGAAAACTTTTTCTGTAAATGACAACTTAAGCAGAATTGATTACTAATTTCACTTTAAATTTAATACAGTAAAACTTGTTCAAAGCGGAATCGCATGGGACAATTTTTTCCACATTAGACAAAATTCCGCATTATAAAAACAAAAAAATATTGACCAATTTTAAATTATAGTGTACCGTATGTGTCTTTTTACGTACCTTTGATTAATTGTAGCTCCGCTGCCGTTGAAAAGAGAATATAATATGTACGTGCGACTTCGACGGCAACGCGCGAAAAAATAGTCCGTTTCGTCAGCGTTAAAATTTTCTCTTAGGCGCGTATCCAGAAATTAAAATATGCTGTTTCGCTTTCCACTCACTAACTATACTTTCGACCACATCCTTTGATTCTCCGCAAATTTCGTTCCACTCTACATTGTGTCGTCTTTTAAAACTGTACAGCCAACCTGAAGATGACTTTAAATCGTTATTCTCTAGGGATATAGCAACAGTTAGAGCTTGACTTTGGAGCATCGGACCGGAAATTTGGAGATTTTTTGATCGCGCACTTATAAAACACTCCCACACTACTTCGTTGATTTCTTTATTTATTTTATTTATTTATTGCTTTCCTCTTCGTTTCATCATTTCCTTGCATCTATTCATTAATTATTTTTTCTTTGTGTTTTAAAATCTCCCACTTTCACTTTTTCCTTTAAAGACAATGATACATACGATTTAGCTATCTTTATTCCGGAAATTCAGAACGCTACGTATATAATCGGTCTCAGATCTTAAACTAATTTAAGATTTTACAGTGCACTGCTTATTTGTAAGGACAAATGACACACGCTACATATTTGTTAAACGAACCTGTATTTCGCATAACGGGTGTGCAGTGAGGCCGAAAGAAATTTTCAGAAAGAAAATCTACTTCACCCGGTGGCAGGAATCATCCCTTATTGTTATTTCTCCTAACGGGAATTCAATGCAATGGAAACTAATTTATTTCTCTCTCAGTCTTTCCGCCTTATACACATTTTTCGTGAATTGTGTAAAAATATCCTTTCGTTTCCGCGTTGGACAGATTCCGTTTTATACAAAATAAATACATGTAAAATTGCTATTATTTCGCCGGGACCAATACATTTGTTTATTTTGGACAAATTTCCGCATTATTCATGTTCCGGATTAAACAAATTTTACTGTATAAGTAACAAGTTTCAATATTGTATATTTGCAGATTAATATTTGGAATTTTCACTTAGACATTTCCTTAACTTTTGAAAACTTGAAATAATATCATGGTTTTTCTGAGTTGTATTCTTATAATAGTTTTTTTTCAACCTAAAATACGAATTTCTTGCAAACTCGAAACTTTTACATGATTTATCTAGGTTTTACAAATATATAAATTTAATAACTGTTAAATTATAAATATTTACCTTAATTTGTATTTTGTCAAAACGTTTCATGCTGTAAAATGCCAACCTTGTAACTCGAGCCGAACGAACAAACCTTGTTTACCAAGTTTGTCCGAAAAGCGCAAGTCAAAAGGAAGCATATTTCGTGAGACGAAAACTGTGACCATCCTGTGAGAAGATACTTATGCAAATGTCTGTCGTTATCCACGTAAGCTGATGTTGGTGGCAGTTCAGGTGGCATACAGCTAAATGTGACACCATCTGGATAAACATGGAGGACAAACATACACTAAAATATATTTGTTTCGTCATTTACGTGTAAACAGGTCGTTATTGTCTATTGAATACCGGTAACAGACAAATGAGATAGATAGGGTGAAATCGTGTAACGCACAGAGCTAAAACATTATTTTAAACATAAAGATAATAATTTAATAACGGAAATATATACACTCACAGATGTCCTTTTATAGTAAAAAGCTACAAAAAGAAGTCTTTTTGTTAAGTAAGATCTGACTTAGGGCACGCCGTAGCGTAGTGGTTAAGGCACTGCGCTACAAGCCGGAAGGTCGAGGGTTCGAGTCCCGGTGGGGTCAGGATTTTTAAACTGACCCAAACCTTCTGGCGACACTATGGCCCTGGGGTCGACTCAGCCTCTAACTGAGTACCAGACGCTTGTTCTGGGGTAAAGGCGGCCGTCACGCAGGGCTGACAACCGGCTGACATAAGTGCCGATTGTCAAGAAAAAGTGGGAGCCTTAACCTCCTACTACCCCAAGGGCCTCCTGAGGCCTGTAGTGGGATCAAAAAAAAAATCTGACTTAAAGGCACCCGGTATTAATTTCCATGCAATTTGGTTTAAAAATATGCAACATACAAAAATAATTTATTCTTAAGTTATGTGCATGAAAATTATATCACTAATTAAACAAGTCTTCCTGAACATAATGACACTCTGGTTAACGTTTTACACATATTTCTTCATGAGTAATTTAAAATACAAAAATGAAAATAAAAAATCCAACTCCTTTAAAGTATTGTCTTGGTACATTTTTCTCAAAAATCTACTTATGCAATTGTTTCCGAAATTTAGAATGTTATTGTCCAAAGTCGATTTGACAGTAATATTTTCGTGTGTTAATATATGGATTTTGATTTATTTTTAAAACATTCGAAGACCAAATATTGTTTTTGTCCCTCAGGGGTCCTCATCTAGGGGATATGTGGATGGCGACCACAAGGTGCCTAAGCTGAGCAAAACATTTCTTCCACTTACTTGTGTTTTGCACTCTTTTAACTTTACTATCTAACCTCTCTTGGTTAACTCTTGTTTTTTTCGACCCCGACGCTATTAGGGCATCCGAGGGCTAGGGAGTCTTTCCTTTCTTCCATTTCTTCTTTCCTTTATTTTCTTTTCTTCTCCAGAAAAGCCTGACCAGAGGCTATAAGATGGCAACCCCATCACTGGTCCTGCCTTCCTTTGGCCAGCAACCAATCGAAGGGACTATTATTATGCTTTCAAGTCTTATACGAGAATTTCCCGGAAGGATCAAACTAATGACGACCAAAGCATGAAAAAGGACAACTCTTGGTCACTGCCCGTCCTATGAAACGCTGGAGGGAAAATTTTCTATAGGATCGTAACAGGCCTTGGCCTAATACTTTGAAGGAAGAAGAAGAAGAAGAATATTGTTTTTGTTAAAAATTTTGCATTCTTTTTTTTATTTCAAACAAGATCAATAGCACAAAAAAATAATTTACCTTATTATTATAGAGTTCTTTAAACTGTATATCCATGCCAAAAATTATTCTCCTATCTTTTAAGTTTCAGAGAAAAGTGTACCAAAATATGAAAAAAAAATACAAGTTACGGGAAAATGCAAAAAAAAAAAAAAAGTGCACATTAGCAGAACATAGAGACGCCATTTTTAAAAATAAATTTGTGTGGGTGTAAATGTCCAAATTCGAGAAAATAATATTACACATCGATTAAATAGGTCTTCCTGTATTTTTTAAGAAAAAAGAAAATAATCGATTTTTTAACCCAAGTAACTACATGGTGCCCTTAAACTGCTTGGCAATAATTATTTTTAAAACATTATTTATAGACGCTTTAACATCTAAGAATTAGAATCTTTGGTTGTATCTAATATGATGTGAATTTCTATGGTCGTGTATGTCTATCTTTGACTGATTTAATATCCAAATTATAAAATAGTGCTAATGATGAATGGTCTTAACATTTCAATCTAGCATTTGGCTTCACGACTGAGGAAATCTTGAACAAAATTCCAGCCCCTGGAAATGAATCAGGAACTTTCCGAATACGAGTCTTAAACTCTAACATCTGAAACAACTCTCTCGATATTGTTATATTTTTATTTAATTCATACTGCCTCGTTGGTCTAGTGGTTATGTTCCTTACCTCTAGTTCCAAAGATCGTGGGTTCATACCCATGGATTTTTAGGATGGCAAAATCCAAGGGACAAGTTCGCCGGGAGGGACTTTAAGCCTTGGTTCCCGAGTCTGAAGATTTTAGGGTTCGAAAGAGAACCTCAAGCCTACATAGTGTCTCTGAGTAAAATTCAATCGGTCTTCATCATCCAAGTAATACGTTAGTTTCCTACTAGATGTCTCCTTGAAGTGATGTCCTAACCACATGTCACTCACTGCAAATAAGGACAACTGAAATAAGTCTGGTTAAGAAACTCTTCACTAGGGGAGCCCCCACGTACCGAATGGGGATCAATCAGTCAATCATCAATTAAACAGACAATTTAATATATTTGGTTATATTGGAAGCTTTTGAGGTGTGGGTATGGAGAAGGATGGAACGTATAAAATGGACAGACAAAATAAAAAATAAAGATGTGCTAGACAGAGCGGGTGAAGGAAGAACAATGCTGGAACTCATAAAGAAGAGGACAAGAAATTGGATTGGCCACTGGCTGAGAAGAAACTGCCTGCTGACGGATGCCCTAGAAGGAATGGTCAACAGAAAGTTAGAGGCAGAAAAATACATCAGATGATAGACAATATTAAAATAAATTGTTTGTATGCGGATACGAAAAGGAAAGCTGAGTTAAGGAAAGAGTGGATAATGCTGAGTTTGTAGAGAAAGACCTGCTCTTGTGCAGAACACTATGTATGTATAGCGTCTTGAATCTTTGAATGTATCCAATATACTGCGAAATTCTATAAGGTTGTATTTTCTGTAGTTCACTGACTTATTTTTTAAGTTATACAATTTTGATTATGATGAAATGGGCCCTTATCCTAAATATAGGATCTTTTGAATGAGAAGTGAAACCGAGTGCACCATGTCATGGATTTAAGGTAGGTAAAATAACCCAAGTTCCCACGCCGTAGGCGAATGGACTAAGGCATTATTCCTTGGTGCAGAGGTACAGGACATGCTCTGGTTGAAGTCCTCGTAGAAGAAAACATTTTCTCATGAAATTTCAGCCGATATGTGACCTGTTCCCAACACCATTTTGAATAATTTGGGTAGCTACAATAAGTAGAGGGTTCAGGTTGAGAAAAACAGATATAACGGCTAGGGGACCCGGCATACTGACCATATGTCACAACTACGACGTTTGGACGATTAACTACTTCTGTGTAGACGTTAGCTTTGAATCCGTCTGGTCGGCCATGGGCTTTCTAATTGTTTAATGAGAATGATACACACTTTTAGCCATCTTCATTCCGTAAATCCACAATGCTACCTGTGAAAGATCTCTCAAAACTTAACCAATTTAAGATTTTACAGCGCAATTGTATCTGTGTTACGCATAACGGGTGTGCAATGAGGTCGAATCTATACAGGTAGAATCTAATACAGTAAAAGCTCCTTATTCACGGGGTGGATGTTCCGCAAATATGCCGTGAATACAGAAATCGCGAATATGGAATGGTAATTTGTATGGGTATATAGGGGATACGTTTCAAGGTTACGGAATAAAATAAAAATTATCAAAATAAAATAAATTAATGAGAGATTTGAACAATTTCTACTAATTATTACTATCAGGTTTAGGCAAGGACTGTAAAAATAACTTAGTAATTTTTTCCTGTTTTGCCGGTTTTAAAAGGTCTTTCAATTAAGATTGATATTCAGCTGTGAATTTTGCGATATAATTCCTTATTTTGTCTTCAAATTTCTTGATTCATTAACATTGAAACAGCGTGATATAGACGCAAACGACTCGCCAAAGCGTATAAACGGCCAAGCATTTATAGTTTTACTTTAAGCGGCAACACTATTTTTTTTCTCTTCGGTACTAATTATTTTTCTTTCCTTCTACTCAACATTATAAACTGGGAACAAAGCACAAGAGACACGTATTATTCAATCAAAATTATTGCAACGAACAAGTTGAAACAATAATATACCGATCGTGGCGATGGAGACATTTATCAAAGTACATATCGGCATGTGAAATACAACAGCTTTTAACAATGAACTTTAAGGTCAGTGACAATTAGGTTTGTTTTGTTTGGATATTTATTTGTCCATTTGGTTTGAATCACTATTTGTAAATGCCGTCTTGGCACCTGCCTTCAGTAAAAAAAAAAAAAAAAAAAAAATGCTGATGGTTAATAAATATATATAGGCTACCTTTCAGCTTTATAATTTTTTTTCCATAAATTGTGTAGTTTCCGCGTTGGACAGATTCCGTTTTATGCAAAATAAATACACGTAAATTTACTATTATTTCGCCGGGACCAATAAATGTGTTCACATTGGACAGATTTCCGCATTATTCACGTCCCAGATTAAACAAGTTTTACTGTATAAAACTCAGCAATTAAGATGGTACGGACATGTCCAGCGAATAGAAGAGGATCGGCTACCAAAATGTGTTTTGGAATGGAAACCTGAGGGAAGACGAAGCAGAGGAAGACCTAAAACTTTCTGGAGTCAAGGAATATACGTATTATATACATGAAGGAGAAATATATACAACCAAGAGATTGGATAGACCAACAAAATTTGCTATTAGGAATCGGACGATGTCAAAGACATTACACAGCCGATGATGTATCTATTTAATTGCTTTAATTTATATATTTACCTTTCATTTTTTATTGTTTGTTTTACTCGTATTAATTTTTAGGGCGGACGCACACGGGAGACTTTTGTTGCTATCCAATTGCCACTGAGTGTATATATATATAATATTAGTCGTGCCAATTGTTTCGGTTTTTGAGAGTGGGCTCACGGTGAGCTATAATGAGCAACTGTTTCCTGACAGCAACCAAATAGAGCATAATTATTATATAAGCAACTGGAATCTCGTCCGTGTGCACACATAGTACTAATATAAACTATGGGAGAGAGACAGTTTTGTTGCCGGCCAGAACAACTGAAAAGTTGCATAGACATCGCGTCGCTCCGTATGCGCACCTACATATGATTGTACAGAATTTGGAGAAAAAAAATTGCGCAACGAAAGACTTCCGTGTGCGCCCGTCCTTTCTTTACTTATTGTTATACATATTTCGCGCACTGTTAACTTGCGGTTGGGGACTGTTACTTATTTGTCGTTTTATAGGCTAAGGGCTACCTCTCATTTTACATTCCATCTCCTAGTATGGACCTGAAGGAAAAACGCTATCTCTGTTGTGTTGAGATAGTTCATGTCGTGTGCTACGCGTAATAATTTTACCTTCTAAATACAAATTCACATTTGAAACGCCTCTTCACAGATGATTCGATATTTTCGAGTCAGTTAGTAGTAACAATTCATCTGTTTCCCCAATACAACAATGACGTTACTGACCCACGAGTTTAGAGTACGGTAAGTATCGAGCTAAACATTTGTATTTTTTGTCGCATAAAATAATAAAGCACAATACCAGACCCACGATGGAGATGTAAAATCCCCCAAACCGGTCGGGAATCGAATCCGGATCGCTAGACTGGAAGGTAGGAACTCAACCGACCATGTCATGGCTAAGAGCTTTACCATTTTTCCTTCGGTTTCCTCCACAGAGTCGTCTGTGGATTTCCTCTTTTAACTGAGCCGAAAGTACTTTATGGTATTTTATACTAATACATTCCAAAATAATGTTGATTCCACTATAATAGTATACAAATATTAGGTTGGTTATACTGAAAATCATTGTCAGCCGAACCACATTTGAAATTAATTTATAACAACAATAATAAAGAGAAAAATATTTGAAAATCTGCTCTAGGGAATTTTTCTTGCTGCTGTCAGAATTTTAACGTAAACTAAAGAATCTATCCCAAATTGTAATAAAAATGCGATTACAATTATGTTTTAAGTGAACAGCCATACCAACCATAAAATTACTTAATTTTTTATTAATACTATTGAGAAATACGTTATAAGGTGCGAGTCTCAATTTGTAAAAAAAATTATTAAAGTCATAGAATCGTATGTACATTAACTAAAAATTATCATCTTCACACAAATACAATTAATTTTTTTTTCCTGTACATGCCTTCTTAATTTTACCAACTTATCGAATGAAATTTACCTCCCAAAAACATTTCAAGTCATGAAAACTTATTATAAACAGTAGGTACGATTGAAATATTGTATCTGGTAGAAACAATATTTTATCATGCCGTGTTTAGAATATTGGGAACCTGAGTTATTAATTTATATGATTGGAAATCTTATTTTGTATTGGTTAAGGTTGACGTGGCCATTCATACGCATGCGCAATACAGCCTTACGTGGCAAACCAGCTGGACGTGATGCACGATTAGTTGTATAAACCAGCAATGTTTGTTTAATTTTAGAAGTGTCATTCATTTTATAGTAAGTACTGTATATAATATGTGTTTTTATTAATATCTTATGAGTTATATGTGGACTAACTTTTTTTTTACATGTTTAATATAAATAATTAATTCGGATTATGTTCTTTATTTAAGAGGTTAAATCAGGCAATTGGAATTTAATGACACATTATAGGAAATTGTGCTTATATATCAATGGATTACATTTCCAATTTGTTATTTGTAGTTCTGAGAGTAATTAATATTATTCTGTTTTAGATAATTTTGTGGATTAAACATGAATCCACAGTATTTAGCACAGCAACCACAGCAGCAATATGGATCTCCTGCAGGACCTGGATATGGTCCTCCAGCAAGTGGCTTTCCATCTATGCCACAAGGAGCGCCTAGACCATCTCCATCAATCACACCTGAGGATTTCCACCATCATCTGGATTAACATCTGGTCTTCCAGGGTCAGATGGTACACACTCTTCTGGTCCAGGTGGACCAATAGGCGTACACCCACCTGGTCATCCAGGACCTGGTGGTATGGCACCACTTGGACATCCAGGATCTGGAGTCATGCACTCGTCTGCTTCTCCAAGAATGGGACCACCATTACAAGGTCCTTTGCCTCCAAATACCATGTCTTCGTTAGGTGGGCCAATGCATTCTGCGCCAGGGGTTATGACAGGAGGACCAATGTCTGGAACCCAACCAGAATATAGTGGTTCAAACATAATAAATGGCCCAGGCAATCCTGTTACAGGTAAGTAAATTATATAGGGTACAGCACAAAAGCTGGATCTCCAAATTTCGATATAATTTTGGTTTTAAAGTAATTCTTAGGAACACAGAAGATGAAAAATTAAATAGAATTTGTGAACCATTAAGAAACAAATAACATTTTAGGAAGTACTTTTTCTACATTGCCTGAAGAATGTATGGCTCATCTGCACTTCTACTAGTGTTTGATTTTTCAGTTATATTGTTGTAAACTATAGCTCTTCTTCTGTATTTACTAACATTATTTAATATTTTAAACTTTTTCAAACAATTTTTATAACATTATTAGACAATTTTGAGGTATTTATTTAAATATGCAAATAACAATATTATGACACTGTTAGACAATATTGTGATGCTATTGCTATTTTCTCCACAGAGTATATTACTTAGTCTATGATTTTTCTATCGCTGTTTTGGGTTATCGCTGGTTGGATCAGGTTAGGGAGTGATAAGTAAGTGTACACCCATTTTTAATAAACATTTGGTAATTTTAATGTTATTAATATATCTTTTAAGCATAGATTTGGGGATTTATTGCAAATATTGGTCATTTAAATTTCATAGTGACAGATAGTAATCAAGGATGATAATCGATAAGTGGTTCGATTGTGGGTTATCACTGGCTGTATAAACTCTGGCGCATGCGCACTGTTGTTCTATAGAACTTTGAAAATATTTCACGCTAGTTTAAGTGCAGTTTTTCCTTATTTATTTATGAGAAACATGGTAACCTTGACATTTTTAGACAGTATTGTGAAACTCACTAGCTATTTTTCCTCTTACAGTGTTGCCACCATCAACAACTCAATTACACATTTTTTGTTAGTTTAGTACTATTTATGGGGAAAGTAGTGCTCTGCAGGCTGAGCATAAATTAGCCATTTTAAATTGCCATAGAACAATTGTGATGAAGAGGTAATTTTTTTACGTATTTAAACACATTTAAAATGTAACAAACCTAAAGTTAACCTAACCCAATTCAATTACTCTAACCTACGTGAATCTCATGGAATTCCCTTTTTTGTTATTTTACATGGTTCAATTCGGACATAAATCTTTGTTACCGGCAGAGAAGCACCGTTATCGGTAGGGCGTTGTTGTTGAAACCAGTTATAATCGACAGAGATGCTGTGGCAATGGGTTTATTGCTGGTTAGTAGTGTGGTTATCACTGATTAGTAGTTTGGTTATCGCTGGTTATTTGTGTGGTTATCGCTGGTTATGATGTCAATACTCACTTGTTTCCCATTCGGATAATCAAAATAGCCATGATAGGCTTGCAGAACACTTGAACAGCCCTATTGACCTTATTTGTTAGGTTAGTGTACATCAGATTAGTGTACACTTTGGGAAAACTGCACTTAAACTAGCGAAATATTTTTGTCATATAGAACAATAGTGCGCATGCGCCAGAATTTATAGAGCCAGCGATAACCCACAATCAACCCACATATTGATTATCATCCTCGATTACTATCCGTCACTATGAAATTTAAATAGCCAATATTAGCAATAAATCCCCAAATCTATGTTAAGAAATTATATTAATAATATTAAAATTACCAAACGTTTATTAAAAATGGGTCTACACTTACTTATTATTCCCTAACGCTGATCCAACCAGCGATAACCCAAACAGCGATAGAAAAATCATAGACTAAGTAATATACTCTGTGGAGAAAATAGCAGTTAGCATCACAGTATTGTCTAACAGTGTCATAATATTGTGATTTGCACATTTAAATAAATTCTTTAAATTGTCTAATAATGTTATAAAAGTTGTTTGAAAAAGTTTAAAATATTAAATAATGGTAGTAAATACAGAAGAGCTATGGTTTACAAGAATGTAACTGAAAAATCAAACGCTAGTAGAAGTGCAGTTGAGCCTACACTTCAATAAATAATATGCATGTATTACACATCCAAGTTAACTGTTCACGGGCGGAGGGGAAGAGTTTTATAGCGCTAGTGTCGCCGATCTACTGAATCTGTGGAAGGAATGTTGGAGAAAACTGTGCATCGGATCACGTATTGAAATGTTTCAACTTCAAATGTGGGGGGAGAATCTCTAAACACGTGTGAAAGTTCTTAACATGGTTGTCAAATAAGTCATTTAAGCACGGAACGCTGAAGCGGTTGGATCATTTAAAATCACTGTATTTGTCGTCTCTCTGTTACCAGCCTTACAATAAATCACAAGTGGCAACATGTAATGAGAAGGGCAAGGAAGGGACAGCTCATTCCTAGACGTAGCCCCAAAAGTAACAGGTTGTCAAGTTAGTCATTCTGCCACTGACTGCGCAGAACGACGGATCATTAAAATACATAGTATTTGTCAGCTCTCTACCTGCCAATCAAACAACATAATACAAAGGACAGGAAGTGGCAACATACGAGGGCGGATCGGAAAGTAACGCACAATAATTTTTTTCTGCCTTGGTATTGCAGCTAGAATGTTGAAATTTCACAGAGATATAGTTTGAAGTTTTCACTACAGATGGTATTTTTTTCTCAGGTGCACCTCTTGCGAGAGAAGCTTGAACTATGCAACAAAGATGGCGCGCATGCTACAGTTGTCCACCTGTGAGGAACAGAGAAGTGTTCGATTTTTGTGAGCCAAAGGGCATAAACCCAGTGAAATTCACAGGGACATGCGTGGCGTGTATGGGGATGATTGTATGGACCGTAGCAATGTCTCCAGGTGGTGCACATTCTTCCAAGAGGTACGCTGAACCTTAGTGATTTGCCACGCTCCGGCCGGCCGACAACAGCTGCAATCCTGCAGAATGCAGAGGCATTGAGGCGGCAATTCTGAACGACCGGCGTGTGCAACTGCGAGCCTTATCGCAGAAGTTCAACATTTCCTATGGTGCGGTGTACGATATTGTTCATGAAAATTTGAAATTCCGTAAAGTTAGTGCTCGCTGGGTGCCTAAGAACCTGACAGACGACCACAAGGGCCAGCGAATAATGGCAAGCTTGGACCACTTAATGCGGTACACCGCACAAGGACATGACTTTCTGGAAGGAATCGTCACAGGTGATGAGTCGTGGGCGTACCACTACACGCCGAAACAAAGCAGGCATCAATGGAGTGGAAACATGCTGGTTCCCCAGTAAAGAAAAAATTCAAAGTGACTCAATCTGTCAGGAAAGTGCTTGTGACAGTGTTCTGGGATATGCATGGTGTTTTATTGGTGGACTTTGCTGAACACGGGACCACTGTGAATGCTGCGGCCTACATTAAAACTTTGGTGAATTTGTGTCGTGCCATTCGTGACAAACGTCACAATATTAACGTTAAACTTCTTCATGACAATGCTCGCCCCCATGTTGCTGCTGTCGTTCGTCAGAAAATCGCCGAATTTGGTTGGAAGGTGCTCCAGCATCCACCATACAGTCCGGATCATGCACCATCGGACTTTCATCTGTTTGGTCCCATGAAGAAATTCCTGGCCGGCAAACGCTTTGAGACAGATGTGGAAGTGAAATCAGCAGTGTGCAGATGGCTACACTCCAACCAAACGGACTTCTACGAACAGGGCATATTGAAACTGGTAACACGATGGGAAAAATGTGTTTAGAAAGTTGGTGATTATGTCGAAAAGTAGGTAAAAGATGTAAGTTCATTTGTGATTTTTTTCCTTTTTTTTACTATTAAACTTTTTAAAAAAAATTATTGTGCGTTACTTTCCGATCTGCCCTCGTAGTAAGGAATAGAAAGACAGTTTGTTAGTTAACGTATTTTCCGCCTGCACAAAACACTTGGATGGGTAATAATTAATTTTGTTAGGTTAGGAAGGGAGAAGTTAGTCCACTTCCATTTCTAATAAACATTTGGGAATTTATTTTGAAAGTTGGTCATACTGCATGAGCTGCCATCTAGCGACAGCTCTATAAACTCATGCGCATGCACACTCATCCTGTAGGACTTCGAAAATATATTGGGAAAGATAAAGTACTGTTTTTTCGATATTTTATTCAGTGGAGAGTTGTAATAGATGAAATTTTGGTGATACAGCACTTTTACTTACCCAATATATTTTCAAAGTTCTATGGAACAACAGTGCGCATGTGCCAGAGTTTATAGAGCCAACGATAACCCACCATCGAACCACATATCGATTATCATCCTTGCCTAGTGGGTTATAGCTACTTGCCACATATCAATCAGTATCGTACTAAAGTTTATATAGCTTTCACTAGATGACAGCATGTCGCTGTGAAATTTGAGTGGCCAATCTTTGCATTAAATCCCCAAATGTATGTTAAAGAAATGTATTAATATTCAAATTACCAAGCGTTTATTAAAAATGGGTGTACACTTATTTATCACTTCCTAATGCCGTTCTAACCAGCGATAACCCAAACCAGTGATATATACTATGGAGAAAATAGCAGTCAGCATCACAATGCTATCTAACAGTGTCATAATGTTGTGATATACATATTTAAATAAATACTTAAAAATTGTCAAATAATGTTATAAAAATTGATTGAAAAAGTTTAAAATATTTTTAAAAAATGGTAGTAAATACAGAAGAAGAGCTATAGTTACAGCAATAAACTGAAAAATCAAGGGCAAGTAGAACTGCTGTTCAAATTTTGTATTTTATTTTAATTGCAGAGCTGTTTTCAAAATTACATAGCAAAGAAATTAAAATTAAAAAAAAATTCACAATATCATGTATGTATTTTAAAATACAATAAGAAGTAACATTAAGAGATTTAATAATTAAAACATTTTGTCTGTTCATTCTTACCTCTTAGAGTTGTTTTTGTTGAACATATGTTTCAGAGCTTCTTAACCCCATCATCAGCGATTACAGACTCATTTTTCTCAAGAATCAGAGCCCACAACATGAGAAATTTCAGTCTGTAATCGCTGACGATGGAGCTAAGAAGCTCTGAAACATATGTTCGACAAAATCAACTCTTAAGAGGTAAGAATGAACAGACAAAATGTTTTAATTATCATGTATAGGACATTCCATACGAAATCGGCAAAAAAATTGTGAAAATTGAACTCACATCTTTAAAAGTTTACCATTTTTTTTACAGTGAAACTTTATGATACACTGAATATCTGAACCGAATTTCAAGTCTTCGCTTGGTGTAATTAAAGAGTAATAGTGCTGTCAATTTATCGTATTGTTTTAAATAGTCTCTTTTATAAAATACATTTCTCGAAGTATGGCTATTCCCTCAACTTGAAAAGATAGTCACATTATAGATGATTTTATGCTCTATCACTTGAAAATTAGTATGTTAATATTTACGTTTTTCTGAAGGGCGTAAATGCAATTAATATGCGATTGAGCTTCCTCACCAAAAATGTTATAAAATAAAAAAAATGCCACATTATTACCTTAAGACCAGTTAATTTTTTGTAATTAGTATTAAAGTGGAGTCTTGAAAGGAAACTATCAAAAATAATTATTTTTCCTAAAATCTTCTATGTGTAGACTGCCCGCAATACCTTTCGCGTGAGTGGAGATCACGCGCTCGTACAAACAATGACGGAGCTACTTGGTAATAGTCCTTTGCGCACTTACAAATATTTTTTATTGTTATTATCATCATTACATTATTTTATTATCATTATTACGATTATTACATTATCATCATCATCATCGTGGACAAGTGGTTACTCTGCACTCCTCCGATTCCGAGGTTCGCGGGTTCAAACTCGATAGGAATCAATGGCGTTTTAAAGGCGTAACAATTTGGAATGTAGCTTTCTCCAGAAGGAAGGAAATCCGTGAGTCCTGTGTCGTAAATTTATGTACGTAGGAGAACCTCACGCTTGAATAAATTGCTACATAATAAATGTCATTAAATATAACAATCTTTATTGATATATTCAGTAGGCGGTTAATTTTGTGCTGATTTTGGCTAATGTATAGTTTAATTTAAATTACTAAGCACCTACGAATTCACGCTGGTAGGCCTATTAAAAATATTTCTAGAGAGTAGTTTTGTAATTGTTTGTAATATTTTGTACTTATACCCTACACCAATGTCTGATGTTGAATATTGTAAGTAATGTTAAGCTATCGATAATAATTTATAACAATTTTCATGCTGTTACAAGTAATATTTAAGAGGTATAAATATATTTTATTGGCTTGGTATCACTTACTGATCTTGCATCCCCTACTCATGACATATCTAAAATTATATTAAAATGCACGATAATATTATCTTTTATTATAAGCTAAATTATTATAGTATTTAATGTCTAAACTTCCCATTATTCTCCTTTTATAACACAAAATGAATATCTCTACGATTATTCTCTGATTCCAGAAACATTTAAGAAATTGTAAAATTATATATTAACACATAATATTGTTAATAACTATTGTATACTAATATATGCACAATTAAAATTATATTTAACTTCTAACTCACCATTTAGTCTTTGTAGATCTGCGTACTTGTGAGTTAAGAACAATAAGATATTTTTAATTTGACAGTGACACTTAAAATGACGAGATGCACTAAACACACACACACACACACACACACACACACTGATGTAAATCAACTGTCTAGTATGTAATCTGAACTTGAGAATTGTTGATGTAAAACAGATGTTTAAGGAAGAGTTGCTGACACTGCATTATTATTGCTTGGTAGGAAGTGGTACGAGTATTAAAACATTCAGTTTTATTTGGAAGTGATATCTTATAACAATACTATTTCGTCAAAGTTTTCAGGTTACAATACAATACACTGAATAAAAAGTTATTTTCAGACTGAAATTAGTAATTATAACGTAATAAAAATTTATACCAGTTTATTCAATTAATGACGAAAGAGTTTTTATTATATAATATTAAATTTAAACTGTAATTAAAAATTTGTAACAAAATAAATAATTTGTTTTAAAAAAGGACAGAAGATTACGAGTATTTGAGAATAAATTTCTTAGGAAAATTTTTGGATCAAAAAGAGATGAACAGACAGATGAATGGAGAAAACTACATAATAGTGAGCTACATGATCTATATAGAAAGCCGATATAATAAAAACAGTTAAGTCTCGTAGTCTGCGATGGACAGGAAATGTGGCATGTATGGAGGATGAAATAGGTGCTTAGAAATTTCTGGTAGGAAAACCGGAGGGAAAACGCCCAGTTGGAAGACTAAGAATGAGGTGGGAGAATAACATTATACATGATTTGAGGGAAGTAGATTATACAGGGGACAATTGGAAAGTGTTAACTCGGGATGCGATGTAAGGAGAGCTTATGTCCGCGTTGTCATGAACCTCAGGTTCCACAGACCCAGTGAGTGAGTTAGTTATAAATAATTTGTTTAATAGTTCACAGTAAACGTAAGTAACAAAGCTCTTTACTTCTCATTTCAGCAATAAAATTTGATAAATAAATATCTACTGCGTAAGAATTAATGTATTGCCACTTTTATAAATTTACGGTACTGTTCCATTAAGCAGAACATATAATGATCTATTCGATTTAATGGCAATTGAAAAAGTCACTGATGAAGCTCTTTCAATAAAGTACGTGCGCGACCTTGATCGTGAAATGAATCTGCTGCGTCGTGGACCCGCGAGTTTTTTTACGAAAATAGAATAAAAAACATTTATATTGTCTGAACTATTCAACTCTCCAAAAAGGTAACTGCTGGAAATTAATCCTTATTACGTGAGTAGTATCCTGTATTTTTTCCGGTTTCATATTTTGATATGTACTGCAGTAAACCGCCATAAAACAGAAAATTGACACCGAAAATAAAAATATCCTAATTATAAAAATAACACCCTTAAACTACATGATATCACCTATATAAATATGTTTGAAACAAATTTTTGCTGTTTACTGTTTCAGAAATATTAATTAGTAAACGTTTTAGTTTATCATATTTGCGATAATTTTAGATCATCATAACCACGAACCTATAAATGATAAAAATTAAATTTCTGTATTAATACGTTTATAAATGTATTCACTATATTTAGGGATACATAAAATTAAAAAAATAAATTGCAAGATTTTTTGCTGTCCGATTTGATATGGATTGTCCCGTATGTTACTTTCTATTGGCTATAAGTATATAAGATAAAGGTAATTTTTATAAATAATTAAAAAAAACTTCATTATAATTTCAGGTCCAAGTGGAGATCAGAATATGATCCCTCCCCAAGTTGCTGGTCCTCATAATCAACCTCCACCTCGAGGACCTCATGGAATGACACAGCAACCTCCTATGATGGGTTCATCACAGCCTCAATCTACAAATCAGTTGGCAAATCAGATGTCAGGAATGAACTTAGGTGGGCCACCAAGACCACAGATTTCAACTACTGTAAGTACCTAACAAATAAGTTATTTAATTTAGGTGCAGTTTTTCTTAATTATTGGATTATATATTTAAAGATTTTCTATAATTCTCTAGTTCACCTTGAACTCAATGTAGTTTTGTTCTATCAAAGATTTCTATCCTCATCTTTTTAAGTTTCTTCATGTTGATTCTACTTTTGATGCCATCCATTCATGTTGATTCTAGTGCTCTACTGGTTACTTGCATATCTTTGTTTCCGAGATTCGCAGGTTCAAACCTGGTCAGAGTCCATGTACAAAATTCCTGGATTTGGGTTTTTTTGGAGATGAAATAAAACTGTGTATCTCATATCATAGATTTTAGTACATAAAAATCTTCAAGAATGAAATGTAATCATCCCATCTTATTCAGTAAATAGTTGGTTTTTGCTAAATACGTGGCATTATTTATCATTAAATTGAGGAGCTTGGCTATGAGATATCAATCCACTAACATAAATATCACATAAAATTATTGGTTACATCTTTATTCAAGGAAGGTCTTTCAATAAAGTATACTTTTTGTTTTATTTGATCAACTAGCAGATTGTCTGACATTTCCCAGGTATTTATCCTAATCTTCTTGGCACCAATGAGCTTAGTGATCCTGAAAGTATGGATTTGACACTTTCCTCGGTCAATTTTGGCTTTTTTCACTCCTTACTTCCATGCATTTGGGGCTGAATTTGGAATTACCCACAATTTGAATGTCATTATTGAACTTAGTGACTCTGAAAACTGTGGATTCGACACAAATATTGGTCTGTAAATTAATGAGTCATTTGTAACGTTTTACCTCATATTTTATGTTTCTTTAAACATGGGAACTGGTTTTCAAGAGAAGGAGCTCTCTCATTTTCAACCGACATGACTACCCGGTTGAAAATGAGAGAGATCCTTCTCTTGGAAACTAGTTCCCGTGTTTAAAGAAACATAAAATATGAGGTAAGATGTTAAAATGACTCATAATGTTATTTCCCATATTTAACTTGAACAAATATTGGTCCGTTATAATTATTTAAAAATACAATTATTTATGATTATTTATGCTAGGGCTAACTTTGGCTAAAATATCATGGGTACTATGAGCAATGAGCTTAGCGGTCCCAAAAATTGTAGTTTTGATACTAATATCAGTCACTTTTTTAATTTTTATTTTTACCCTTCTCTTCCCCCAAAACCTCTTTGATGATAAGGCTCAAACTTGGGCTTAAATGTCATTGGTAATGTAACCAATGATCTTAGCAACTCCAAATACTTTGGAGTAGACTCTAATAATGGTAATTTTAGATTTTTTCACGTCTTCTAATCTCCTAAGATGTGATAGAGGTCAAACTTGGGCTTGTATGTCATCTGCACTGTCACCAATCGTCTTAGCTTATCCGAGACTATGGATTCGACACTAATCTCTCCTGTTAGGATGCTAGGGGCCAAACTTGGACCTAAATGTTATCGGAACTCTGATCAATCAGCCTACTGACTCTAGTTTTTATGATTTTTGTGTATCTTATATTTTAAACAGTAAAGGGCTCGTTACTAATAAAATTTATGTTTCCAGTCATTATTTGATTTCTGCGCATTTTTTCGCGCATACAAACATCACGTGATCCCCACTCTTGCACCCCTCACTCTGCACATCGACCGTGTTCTCAGTTATTTGACAAAATTAAAGTATTCACAACATACATCTGGATAAGTTTCCATGTATAAATACATGTGGATACACAAAATACCCTTGCTTCATTTGTTTGTGGGATAGAGCAAAACAACTGTTACTAAGCAGAGACAAAATCATACTTCCACCATTACATATCAAGTTAGGTATGATAAAACAATTCGTCAAAGCATTGGACAAGGAAGGAGAATGTTTCAAATACATTTGTAGAAAATTTCCTAAGCTCAGTATGGAAAAGTTAAAAGGCAGAATATTTGATGGTCCTCAAATTCAGCAGTTGATGAAAGATGCAAATTTTATCAAAGTTATGACTGTTCCGGAAAGTGAAGCTTGGAAGTGTTTTGTATTGGTAGCAGAACATTTCGTAGGTAACTATAAAGCACCAAATTATAAAGAAATTGTGCAAAACATGTTGACAAGCTTCAAGATTGTAGGAGCAAATATGAGTATAAAGTTACATTTTCTCCACAGTCACCTGAATAGATTTCCTAGGAAATTATAGCGACAAACAGGGAGAGCACTTTCACCAGGATCTAAAAGTAATGGAGGAAAGGTATCAGGGTAGATGGGACCGTCACATGATAGCAGATTACTGCTGGTCTGTAAAAAGAGATTGTCCCCTAAAAATTATAGAAGAAAATCTAATAAAAGGCGTTTTACTGAAGTATAACATGGGTTTTCGACATTTTTCTTTCTATTTACATCGATGTATACTAATTTTCAAAAAACAATTGACATTATAAATATATGTTTTTTTTTTTTTTTTTTTTTCATATTTTCCGATTTTTGTAGTGTAAAATGAAAATAAAGATTTTTAAAAAATCATCGATAGTTTCATGAATTGTGAGCATAAATATATCCAAAATTAATCTTATATCAAGGGCAACAAAACCATTGTTGACCAGAGTAGTATTAAATTTTAACTCGAGCTCCAGAATAGGAACACAAGATTCAATGAAGAGGAATAATGTTTAAACTTTTGTACTATGTCTTATTTTCTGGATCTCTTGCATATATTAATGTTCATGATATGAATACTGATTTGTAGAATCTGGTATTTCCATATAATTCATCTAAAAATATACATTTAATTTAAAAGGTTGTCAACCTATTATTATCATAACAACTTTGGACTTTCCAACTTACCTTCCCTTATCTTTGTTAAAACTGGAATTTCCAATCCCTCAGCTTGAAGAAGTAATTCTTTTCCCATGTTGTGGTGACATTTTGAAGCTGCTAACTCTCTTCATGCCCGATGTTGTAACATTTTGAAGGATTGGTGTCCCAAATAATTACTTGTTCAGGTTGGGTTTGATTTTCGGTAGAGCTGGAATCTCTTCTTAGGGTCGGAAGTTGGTACACTGGGTAGGAAAACACTTTAAAATCACTGAAAACTGTTTCTGTAGAAATAATTACAAATTTATTCACTTTGTAGGTTCCTAGCAGATTAGTAAATATAGGTGGTATTATTCTTCACCATCAATTAAAATTAAATTATTTTCTTTTCTTGAATCAGCTATTCTTCTTGTATTAAATATCATCTTTTATCAGGAGAACTCTTATTGCTTCTATGTTTGTTGAAAGTTGTATGCAGAATGACTAGTATAATTCTATTATAATTTTAAAAACATTATTACATCACATGATGGTAATTTTAAATACAAGGTTTAAATTTGATTTGTTAAATCAAAAAGTTAATTATTTTAACATCCAATCAGAGTTTAGTTTATTTCATTTAAAAATATGAAGTTAAGCAGGTGTTCTTATTACAGTTATAACAGAAAGCTTTATAATTCTGACAACAATGACTTAAAACAATTTTAAAAGCATTATTTAGAAAGACTTACGTAATAGAATTTCTTTAATTGTTACTGAGACATTTTTATTCAACAATGAATTATTTAGATGTTTTCTTTATTTAAGTTATATTTAAATATTAAAAGAATTTTAAAATATAAAATTATTATATTTGAAGAGAAATATGATTTATCCATCATTGAGATGTATGAAATTAATAATAAGAACATCGATAAAATTATTAACTTAAACTTTCATATTTATTATGATATTAAAATCATGCTTTAAGCTTGAGCTCTTCATGAGCATACATATACATAGTGTTCTGTCCAAGAACAGGTCTTTCACTGCAAACTCAGTGCTCTCCACTCTTTCCTTAACTCAGCCTTCCTTTTTGTATCCACATACCATTTATTTTAATATTGTCTATCATTTAATCTATTTTTCTGCTTGTAACCTTCTTTCCATTGACCATTCCTTCTAGGTCATCCGTCAATTGGCAGTTTCTTCTTAGCCAGTGGCCAATCCAGTTTTTTTCCTCTTCTATATGAGTTCCAGCATTGTTCTTCCTTCACCCACTCTGTCTAGCACATTTTATACACTCTATCCATCCATCATCCATCCAATGGCTGATTGGCTCAAATTCGAGCTTTGGCCTCCCTTAACTTCTGCCTCCAATCATTTCTATTTTGTGCAGCAAGCCTCCAGTTGCGACACTTAAGTAGGTATGCAGCATCTTCCTTAATACCATCCTCCCATCGTTTTTTCGGTCTTCCAACTCGTCTATTCCCCATAAAACTTGCTGTAAATACCTTTTTTGGTGCTCGGTCTGTTGGGAGTCTTTGTACATGGCCAGCCCATTCAAATTTCTTTAACTTAATAAAATTGACAAAGTCAGGTTCATTGTATTTGTCATACAGTTCTTTGTTGTATCGTATTCTCCACTGACCATTAATATTTATCGGTCCAAATATTTTCCTGGGTACTTTTTTTTTAAAATTATGTAGGGCTACCTCTGATCTTTTAGTGAGGCTCCATGTCTCACTACCATTAGTCAAAACTGTTTTTAATAAAACTTTATATAGCCTTATTCTAGTTCATTTATTATCATCAAATAAAATCACATTTGTGATGTTCTTCACCAGAATCATATAAGGATATGCAGTTGACACATATATTCTTGCAACAATAATTATTTGATATTTGTGAACCTGAAACCTTAATTTGTTATGTAAAAATTATGAGAGTGTGACCAAGTGAGTTGGCCTAGGCAGCCGGTCAGCATTTGAATTTTGTATTCAGGAGGACCCTGGTTCAAATTCCAATGCTGTACAATCTGAGTGGTCAATTTTTTTGACATTCCTTAGCCAGCAAGGTAATTCTGGGTTCAAATTTCAGTACCAGAATCCATTTTATCATTTCACCATTTCGTAGTGTAATTAAAATTAAAGTCAGAGAACATTAGAAATTGCATGACAAACACAATACAAACATGTAGCTTACTAACTAATAAATAGTGAGTCGTGAAATCTCACCTCATACTCCCGTCATCAAGCACAGAACCACAATTTCATGAGGCATCCCTTTCATCTTCAGCCATCTTTATGACTGTTGAATTTCAGTCTACACCTTCATCTTCAAAATTGTGTTGATTTGATGATCTTTGGGATCAATTCTTGTTTGTCGGGAATTTCAGAATTCATGGATCTAAATTTGTTCTTTTGAATGTAAATCTTTTCCCAAACTGTCAAATCCTAGAGTTTTTCCAAATGTTTCAAAAGATATACATTTAAAAGAACAAATTTAGATTAATGATTTTTTAAATTCCCAGCAAACCATATTTGATCTTAAAGTTCATCAAATCAACAAAAGATGGCAATTGTGAAGAAGGTATAGACAGAAATTCAACAGTCATAAAGATGACTGAAGATGAGAGGAATGCCTCTCGAAACTGCGGTTCTCTGCTTGAAGATCACAGAGTACGAGGTGAGATTTTACAATTCACTATTTATTAGTTGTTAACTTGAAAACCTCATAATGTTATTTCCCATAATTGATTTTTGATATATCTAGCCTACTAATTATACTTGAATATCTTTGACAATGCATAACCTAAATATTAAAGCATCTATAAATAAGAATGGAATAAAAAATAATGTTCCTTTTCTTCTTTTTTTAGGGTTTTCCTGGTGGACCTCCAATGAAACCAGGCCTAGCAGGTATGCCACCAGGTGCTCCACCAAACAATTTCTCTCCTCCAGGCAGCTTTCCTCCAACAATTAATGGAGGTCCCCCTCCAACATCAACACCAGATAAACCTCAGGGTCCTCCAGGGCAGCAGGGACGTCCACCTCCAACTCAGTATATGAATGGTTCAATGGGTCCATCAGCTGGCCCAGGTAGAGGGCCTATGGGCCCACCACCAGGAGGCATGCCTCCTCCCCATAGCAGCATGCCACCACCACATGGTAGTATGCTCCTAGTGGAAATATGCCATCTCTACATACAGGAATACCATCACATCCTGGAGGAATGCCACCACCTCCTGGAGGGATGCCACCGCCACATACAGGAATGCCACCACCACATACAGGAGGGATGCCACCACCTACAGGAGGGATGCCACCACCACATACAGGAATGCCACCACCTACAGGAGGGATGCCACCACCACATACAGGAATGCACCACCTCCTGGAGGAATGCCACCTAGCAGTATGCATTCACATCCTGGAGCCATGCCTCCACAGCCTGGTGGAATGCAGCCACATTTTCAGCAAGCTGGCATGCAATCTGGACCAACAGGCAAACAATTCCAACCTTCTCCTGTAAGTAGTTAAATTGTGTATTGAAAATATTTGTTTTAAATTTTGACTCTCTAAATTGCCGTTTTTGATATGCTAAGAACATAAATTTTTCAGGAAACACTCTTGAATCATCTACTTATTAGGGTATCCTGTTTAGTGGAACCTACTAAATATTTGGATTATAAATTTTCTAAGTTTTGGTTTTTTAAAACAACATTTTCAAAAGGTAATAGCTACCCAAATTCCCCATTATCCTAGTTGAGCAACAGTCTCATACTGACCAAAATTACATGCTTAAGTTCCAGAACTCTGCATCAAGGGATGATGCCTTAAACAGCTGAGCTATGGCTCATGGATCTTTAGAGTTAGAATGTAATTTAAATATGCAACATCTCCCTCATTGAAATTATTAGAGTAAAAATAAGTATTAGCGATAAAAGGAATAATAAGAAAATGCACGCAATTTTTTTTTTCAATGCCACCTGTTTGTCATTCGACATTTCAGTATTCTCTCCTGGCATTGGTGTATTGTAACCCACTTCTGCGGTTGGGGCACCTGGAAGGCGGGGTTATGCTGCCCCAATGATATGATGGGTGATGACGATGGTTAATGATGCGCCAGGAGAGGCCTTAAACCTAAACTTGATCTAATGAGGTGAATATGATATTACAGTAATATAATGTACGGTTAAAAACTATATTATAGTTTTTAACCGTACATTATATTACTGTGAACTAATACCTCAACGGAAAATCACCATGAATTTTACTAGTATCGAATATGATATTGATGGCCAGATGATGTTCAGGAACCGTTTGGGCCTTAAAGTATCCGACATTTGTCTTACAGGTGAGGAAATGTCCCGAAAAACCTCACCCAGGAAACTTGTGCCGAGTGGGGATCGAACCTGGGCCCGCTGTGTGACAAGGCAGCATGCTACCTCGAGACCACAGCGGTGCATTCAGTTATTTTTCACTACTATATTCTCTCAGAGATTTTGTTATTTTGTTCCATATGCTAAAGTTATATCCTGCACATCTTTTGTCACACTGCAATACTGGACAAACCCGTGACAGAGGTGGAGCAAACCCCTAGCACTCCAAAAAGTAGTTACGTCTAAATAAGGTTGTAACATGCTTGACTTCTAACTTATTGGTATATATATTTATATATATACACACACACAAAATATATGGCTGATTGGAAATTTAAATTTATAATATTCAGTATTGATGATAGGTGTGGTGATATGTGCAATTTCTAATCATAAGAAATTGTGCCCCACATGTCTCAATTAAATTTGTACTTCATCTGTTGAGATGGCATGTGGTACGTTGATAGCATTTTCATCTGTCAGATGAGGATGTTAAGTCTGATGGTTCTCTTATTGGTTTTTGAGACTCGTGTTTGGGAGGTCCCAAGCTCAAATCCCATAGTTGACCAACCTGATCGAGTTTTTTTAAGGTTTTTCCTTAGTAGTAAAGACAAATGCTAAGTTGTAATTGCAGTACAATCATAGTTAATTAAATTAAAAATGTTGGTTGGTATCTAATGTCGAGCACTTGATAATGAAATCATTCGCTCTCTTGCACTCCAATATTTAGCAGAAAGGCTGGTCTCTTCTACAAAAGCTGGACAACGGAGGAGATAAATTAAAATGTAAAATGACTTACATTTAACATAAAATATTGATAGAGACAATAGTCTTAAGATAAATTAAAATGTTTCATACCCCTCCTCATAATTAATCTCCTAAGTAGATCGTGATTAAAGGTCTTGGCAATCCCATCCTCAGTACACTTATGCTGACTGATGTTATGTTAATCGGAAGAACCACTTCTCCTTCCCTCTGTTGGTGGACCGATGAACCTCTGGATCAGGTCAAAATCCATGTGAATTTCAAAGTTCATAAATTTTTCTTTCTTGTTTTCTGAATGTGGATTTTTTCCCAAACCGTGAGTTCCTTTTGTTTATCAATTTGTTTAATTAGACTAGCTTTTGATTGAATTACATGTTTTTCGGACCAAGCATGAGCAGCTACTGCTGACTTTTCCACTTTTCCATTTTGACAAAATTTATATAGGAAAAACGAAATGAAATTTGAAAACAAGGGTGAAAGAACGTCTTAGGTGAGGTAATAAAAACATCAATTTAATTCTTAAGAGAATGTCTATTTATTTTAATTTTTTATTGAAAAATTCTTCTAAAATTAAAGTTGTAATTTAATTTAATATATGTAGGAAATAACATTATGAGGTTTCTTTTCATTATTATGAGTTAAAATAACTAACTCATAATAATTACAATTGTAACTTTATTGGGGCACCAACTTTCCTCTGCGTTACTTCCAATTTGTAATTAATATAACATTTTTTTCATTTAATGTCCCAGTTTATCATTATGACATTCTGGTATTCTCTCCTGGCATTGGGGTATTGTAACCCACTTCTGAGGTTAAGGTGCCTGGAAGGATGGCATTTTGAACTTTTCCTTTATAATGAAACTTTATAGTAACGGCTATCCCAATAATATGATGGGTGATGATGGTAATGATGCATCAGGAGAGGCCTTAATCCTATACTTAATCTAACAAGGTGAATATGATAATGATGGCCAGATGATGTTCGGGGACCTTTGGGCCTTAAAGTTTCCTGACATTTGTCTTACAAGTGAGGAAAAACCTCAACCAGGAAACTTGTCCTGACAGGGGATCAAACCTGGGCCATCTACATGACAAGGCAGAGCTCTATCTCAAGACCATCTGTGGTAGTCATGATGATGTTAAATTAGCCCTTTGCTGTGCCAAACATCTGAGGTGTCACATGATCAAAAGCATCTCAAAATAAAAATTGAAATATATATTTTTTTCGGTATTTACCACTGTTTTAACCCTACTTTTATAGTTAATAATTTGTCCTTCAGTGTGAGTGACAAAGAAATAAAAACTTTATTATGTATGAGAGCAATTTAGCACTTTAATATAAGTATGAAGGAGTTACTAATCCTTCATTGCCATGTTGGATGTTTGTCTATCTCTATGTGGTATTCGTCCATCATTCTAAGTTCTCATATGCACGCATTTGTGTTCTTTTTTGCTTTAGCACTCTTTTATTTAATGTTTTTTTCATTGCAAACCTATTTCATAGATTTTGGAAGAATATTAAAGCTCATAAATTTTAAAATACTGGTAGAAAAACATGTAAATTGGCCTGTTAAATGGTGGTGAGTCAAAGCACATACATTTTCTATCACTTGTAAAAGTTTTATGTTATTTGTCATTTTTAAAAATCTTTGAGTCTACCTTCTGTAAATCTGTTGATGAATGCTTCTTCAATATGTTATCAAGATTAACTTTGAGTTTTTGATAAAATGTAATAGGAAGTTAATATTTTGTAACATTTGTATATACATTAAAAATAATACATATTTTACGGTAACATACGAAAAGCTGAAGTGACTTCATTCCATGTGTATTTTTTTTTTGAGATTGATAATAGATATAGGAACTTTGTTTTTGTTGTACGGTTTTAGGAAGTTGCAATATATTATTACCATTATATTATTTTTGGTCTGGACATCTTACCTCAATATTAATGTTGATTTGTTCTTGGACATGTTTCAAAACAATTCTCTGTTTTATCTTCAGCTTTCCCAGACTGGGAAAGCTGAAGATAAAACAGAGAATTGTTTTGAAACATGTCCAAGAACAAATCAACATTAATATTGAGGTAAGATGTCCAGACCAAAAATAATATAATTAAAATAACCTCAAAATATAACTTCCTAAAATTAAATATATATTATTACCAACCTCAAGAAAGAACAAACTTTTTTTATACATGGGACAAAATTACCTTAATTTATGGTATGTTAAAACTTGAGCAAATGGTGGTATTCTTATAAAAAATAACAAAGTAAATTTATTTTTAAAGTTTTTAAAAATACTAACTGCATTTGTTATATAATTTAAACAAAGATTGGTAGGAAGTAACACTCTGATGTTTCATCAATTAAATTGAAATAGCTATTTACATCTCACGTGGGACATGTTTTGAAGGTCATTACCAATATTCTCAGTCTTTTTGGCTGAGAATGGGATAATTATTATCTAAATATGTTCCAAGTGTGAAAGCAAAATTTGAGGTGAGATGTAAATACCCAATGTGTCACATTGTGTACCGTGTTTAAAAGTCCTATTTAAATGTCAGTTCCTGATTGTTTTTAAATGTAAACTATTAAAATGTATGAAAACTTAAAAAAATCATATATTCACTCAACATTTATGGGTATTTTTATCGAAATTACAGGGATGATGCATGAAGAATTCTAGTAAGACCTTATATTGTTAAATAATGATAAACAATTATAAAAAAACTGCAGTTAAGAGAGAGAGAAAAAATGGATTAGTTCATTCTTGTGGCTTTTATCAGTTATCATTCCTTTTAACGACTTGCCTTCTTATTTGAAACAGTCACTAGAGTCACTATTGCCCTCACTATCATTAGAAATTTCATTATATTTATGAGCTACAACTTTCACACTGAGTAACAGAAGGGGGGGGGTGTCGGGATACAGAATCATGTCAACTGAGATTAGAATTTTATTTAACTTTCACAGGGAAAAATTTTGTACTTTCTATGGGAAACCCCCTATCACCCTTTCTGGCTAATTTATTCATGGGTAGTTTTGAACAGAAAATAACAAGTGGACACCCTCTAATTTTCAAATTTTGGCGCAGATATGTTGACAATGTAATAGATATTGTAAATCAAAACAAATAGAAGATGCCTTAAAACTCCTGAACGTTCAGAGCAAAACTGTAAAATTTACTATGGAAACTGAAACTGAGAGACAAATTTCATTTTTGGATCTAAATCTAACAAGAAACGAAGAAAACAAGATAGAATTTGGAATATACAGAAAGAACACACATAAAGATAACTACATTAAGGCAATCAGGATTCAACCATTTGCTCACAAATAAGCTGTATTCAACAGTTTAACACATAGATTGGTGAATGTACCTCAGAGCAGAGAAAAATATGAAAAAGAAAAAGAATTCATAATTAAAGTAGCAATAGAAAATGGTTATGAAAAAAAGCATGGAACACAAGAAAATAAATAAGTTTAAAAGGCAAAAATTAATCAATGAAAGCACACTTAAAAACGAATGGAAGAGAACATAAAATTTAAAAAATCACTTACCATCCATTAAAACACCATGAATTCCAGAACATTTTGAAAAAGTTTAACATAAGATTGGCTCCGAAGAATGAATACAGCCTAAATTAGATAATTAAATGAAAAAAATTGAAGAAGAAAACAAATCAGGAATATATCAGATCAAATGCAAGATTGTGACAAAATCTATTTGGAAAAACAAAAAGAAATTTAAAAACAGGATTGAAAGAACATCTTAGAAATGTCAAAAAGGGTGGAGTGGACAAGTCAGCTGTAGCAGCCCATGCTTGGTCTGAAAAACATTTAATTGATACAAAAGCTAGCCTAATCAAACACACAGATAAACAGAAAGACTCACAGTTTGGGAAAAAATCCATATCCAAGAAATATAAACTCATGAATTTCGAAACTCCCACAAATTTTGATATGATTCAGAGGTTTATCGGTCCACCGATAGAAGGAATAAGAAAACCGCCAAGAAATGGCATAACACCAGTCGACATGAGGCTACTGATGATGGAGATATAGCTCCAAAACTGCAGTCTAGATGAATAAAGGATATGAGGTGAGGTACTAAAATATTTTCAAGTTTTTTTTAGTCTAGAGATATCTTACCTCAATTTAATGTTGATTTGTTCTCGAATATGTTTCGATATATGGTGAAATTTTCTAAGTAGATCGCGATTTTAAGACCATAATGGTCTCATCTTCAGTACAATCTTGGCTACTGATGTTATGTCGATCGGAAGAAACTCTTCTTCTTCCCTCCGTTGGTGGACCGATAAACCTCTGGATCAGTCCAAAATTTGCAGGAATTTCGAAGTTCATATGTTTTCTTAAGAATTGTAGATAGGAAATAACACTATGAGGTTCTTTAATATTGTTTATTTTTATCATTTCATTTTTTATCAAATTCATTAATAAATGTTTAGAAAATAATATCACTCCAAAATTTGTCCGGAAAATGGTTAAAAACAACAATAACCAAACACCAAAAAGTTTAGAAAAGAAAACTCTCAATTTGGAAAAAGTCAAACATTACACAACTATAAGTAAAATAGACGTAGAACTGTACTTTTTACATCTAAGATTAAACAACAATTTAGGACAAATAATTTGGGATAACCTAGAAAAAACTTCTACAACCAATTGAACCTCAAAATGAAGAAAAAATTTGATGTACAAAAGAAAAAGATAATTAATTTAAAACCTGATTTAAAAAAATTGAAGAAAAATATAAGTACAAAAGTATAACCACTACATTAGGAAGGGATAAAGAAATTGAGAATAATGTAATTAACCTATCATCTGAAAACTTTACAAAAGAAGAAATATCTATTTTGGACAAGGGATTGAAAACATGCATTAGTTACTCTAACAATTTAGAAGATTACATAGCTGATATTGAAATTGCTATAGATGACATGAATTTTGAAGAACAAACAATAATCAGAAAAGAATGTGGGGAAGTTATTGAAAAAATTAAAAACACAAAAAAAAAAAACATATGCAAAACAAATATGAAGAAAATAAGAAACATTAATAATAAAAATGTTGTTTTTTCAAAGTCAGACAAAGGAATAATTTGGTAATTTTGGATAAAGACGATTATAATGATAGGATGGAGAATTTATTAAAGGGGGAAGAATATGAAGAAATTAAAACAAATCCTCTCGCAAAAACAATTAAAGAAGTTGAAACAACCTAAAATCAATTAAAAAAATTATGACACAAAAGGAAAAGTTTAAATTAAAAATACCAAAATCCCAGAAACCCCAACATTCATGGTCTTCCTAAAATCCACAAAGACGGAAAGAAAATGAGACCTATCATCAACAATATCAATTCACCGACATATAACATATCCAAATGGCTTAACAATAAATTTAAAGGTATGGAAAAATTTGAAAATTTAGCAGTAGAAAATTCTTACCAATTAGTTGAGAAATTAGAAAATGTAGAAATAGAACCTTCAGAAAGATTGGTCTCATTTGATGTTACTTCATTATTCACAAACATACCGACTGACACAACTTTGAAAATTTTAGAAAAATGGTTGAAAGAAAACAAATTAGATGATGATAGCGTTAAAGAATACATAAAAACTAACAAAATTATGCTTAATCAAATGTTCTTCACCTTTAGAGGAAAATACTTTAGACAAAAATCAGGACTCGCAATGGAAATCCATTATCACCATTCTTAGCAGACATGTTTATGGGGAATTTTGAATGTCATGTAACTAAGCACATCCTTTGATGTTTAAATTTTGGAGAAGATATGTAGATGATATCATAGCAATAGTAAAAGAGAAAAATTAGAAGATGCCATTAAACTGTTAAATATTCAAAATAAAACAATCAAATTTACAATGGAAATAGAAAATAATCATGAAATACCATTTTTAGACCTTAAATTGATTAGGAAAGAAGAGAAAAAGAAAATAGAATTTGGA
>JASPKZ010008645.1:0-129225 GCA_030220185.1 Diploptera punctata | reverse complement strand
ATATGGGCCAGTAACAATAAGCTGCAACTCAACGAGAAAAAACAGTACACATGATCTTTAGAAGGGGTGAAGGATGCAAGCCAGAGACCGGTCTTTCATGATCAAGATTCCACTGAAAATTGTAAGCTCTTTCAAACTATCTTGGCCGTAACATTAAAGACTAAGGGAACTACTTTCAAAAAGCATGTAGAAGACAGAGTGGCAGCGGCAATTAATTGCTATGAATGATATCCAATTCCTAAGAAAATTATCTATGACTACGGCAATGCAGATCTTTGACACGAAGATAATCCCGCATCGTGAGCTATGGTTTGGAACTCATATGGCCTTACCTCACACAAGAACGAACTTAATAACATAGAGAAAATTAAGTCAGTCTATCTAAGAGAAGAATACTATGTATATCCAAATTTACACGCTCCCGACTGGCATATGAACTCTCAGGAGAGACCTTCTCATAGAACAATTGCGAATGCTTATACTCTTACCATCCACCACAGCTATCCAAGATCTCCTAGCAGAGCTCCAAGCTAAGAAAAAAGAAATTTGGATAGAATTTTACGCAACAGAAACAATGGTAATCGAACGTGGATGGCTACAAACCAAGATCTTCGCCATTTTGTAAATTCCCTAGCAGTACATGGATACCATCACAAAGTGTGTAAAATGAAGACCTACCACGACCCGGCGCAGCATGCATGTGCGAGTTTTGTGAACTATCTTGTCGATCGTTATCCCGTCACAGCATGTAAAAAACGTCCAAATCATTAATTGAGACCTGCACAGATTCATAATGATTGCAAAAGCAAAGTGAACTAATAAAACTCTAATGCACAACTTGTGCGCATTTTCGTTTATATATAACCTAAGCAACATCTGCCGAACTATTCTATTGTTGTCCGAGTGGGGACAGTCATATACCTGTTTTTTTTTCTGGAAGGCATAAACGAAAGACTTTTAGTATAGTGTTGAACATTCCTTTACAGTGAATATGCGTGGCTATTGATACACGTGCTTGTTAATAATATTTCTGTGCTGTTCAATAAATTAAAACAATGCCGCAATTTTGCTTTGTTTGACTGAAAATGAAATAGTTATTGTTGGTCGTGGAATGAAAACTTGGATCGATTCAAGTGTTGAAAGAAATTATGCGTTTTCTGAATACCTGAAGGACAAGAAAGCTGTGACAATTCATGTGCATTGCCGTAAAATGTACACTCGGAAAAGTTATATTGCTGCAGTTAAAAGACAATATGAGATGGAGCAAGCCAGCACAATCTGAAATCAGTCCACCTCGTACTAGAGCACACGTAAGTGAATCCGTGTTTTGTTAAAAAAAGCATTGCTTTATTTTGTGGAGATGGAGCGAATGAAGAGGCTGAGAAGAAAAAAGCGCAAAATTCATAAAGTTGCTGCACTTGAATTTAAAGAATCCATTGTGAAGGTAGCTCGGACTCATTCTGATGACGTAGCAAAAAAAAATTATTGTACGTGTTCAGTACGAATATGATTTAGTTGCTGCCGAGGTACCATAATAATTGCTATAATTCATTCTTCAGACCCACCACTGGGGGTAAAATCGGTCCTTCTCAAGATGAATCTACTAATGTTGTGTTGGAGAAAAATGTGACTGTCAGTTTTCATTGGAGGAATTAGAAAATAATTGTAAAAATCCAGCTTTAGATCATAGAACAATTAAGATTCGATTAAAGTTAAAGTATGATCATCATGATATTCTTAACCAAGCATGGTATGAGAAAAAAAAGTCAAAATGAAAAGGAAGAACGATTTAGAATCATCAAGCTGCAGCAGCAATCATTTTAGAGGACATTCAGTCTTTAGTATTTGATAATACCAATTACCCCCCCCCGCCTAGACGAATGTTTGAAAATATTAACAGCGATATTCCGGAGTCATTGACTTATTTTTTGGAACAAGTAGTTCTTAATCTTATATATAAAAATTAATGTTTGTTTGCATATCAATTATTCAAAATTGCCAGCAAATATAATATGAAAATTTCCACATCAAAATCCAAAACAATGGCAATGTGTGGAAAAAACATACAACGGGTGAAAATTGAGATTGATGGAAAAATTATAGAACAAGTGTCAGATTTCTCTTACTTAGGAAGTGTATTTGCAGAGTATAAGAGTGACATTGATTCAAAATTACAAAAATATAATAAAATGAATGGGGTAATACGAAGACATTTTGGTAAACAGATGAGGACAGAGACAAAACTAAGATTACAAACGTCACATTCAAAAGCTGCTCTAAAATACGGAAGTGAAATTTGGATTTTAAATAAAAGAAACTCTCATAAACTTCAAGTAAGCCAAATGCGCTCTTTACGATCATTGTTAGGAGTTAATAGACTGGATCACCAAAGGAACACTACTTTCAGAGGAAAACTTGAGTAGTAGCAAGTTTAAATGAAGATATCCAAAGATACCAACAAGAATGGAAAAATCATCTGAGAAGAATGGCAAGAAATAGACTTCCAAATTGGCATTCCAATATACCCCAACTGGACATAGGGACCAAGGAAGACCAAAACATCGGTGGAAAGATCAAGACCATCTTCGCTAGGTTTACGTACAGGCCACATGGCCTAAAACGAATTGTTCATGATTGATGATGATGATGTTTGTTGTTAGTATATTTGTTGTTTGTTCGTACTTTATGCGCGGGCCGTACCGTTGATCCGATTGTGATGTTTTTTTTGCAAAATGTTCAGGAGATTCCCGGGATGAACATAGGCTATAAGAGAGTTGTGATACTCAACTCCTACACCTTAAAAATCGCCCTTTGTAGTGGAAACGGTGAAAAAAGTAGCTCTTTGGACGCTTATATGGCTTACGCTGCCTTAAACATAAGAAATACACAAAATTAATGTACACAGAATTGAATATCTCAAAAAGCTCTACAAAAAAGTCCGGGACAGCATATTTTATCTCTTACGGATAACTCACAAAAAAACATTTTTGTCTTTCATTGATACCAAGTGTCCCTTATCTCTTACGGATAACTCACAATAACCATTTTTGTCTTTCATTGATACCACGAGTCTCGCGCCGTAGCCCAGTGGTTAAGGCAATATCAAAAAGGAATTGACCCAGTTCTTAGAAACTGTAATTAACGCTATTAACCAGAAAATCCAAGAAATAAGGAAACACATACTAGCAAATAAGATTATTGTAACATATGTATATTCAAATTGTAACGAGTGGAATCGAAAGAAGTGGGAGGAGCTACCGTCTTTACAAGCGAGAACATGTATCAAAATACTCTCACTCTCAGTGATTCTGTGTTCAGTGTTAAAACATCGTAGATCTATAGACCGCGATCTCCGATTCAGTTAAAGTTCGCTCTCAGTGACTCTGTGTTCAGTGTTTAAACATCGTAGATCTACAGACCGCGATCTACGATCCAGTTAAAATTTTGTTTCGTCCGAGAAATTATTAAATTTAAAGTTATAGTCCGTTAAACATTTGTACTTTGAAAATATTTGATTCAAGCACGTGGACCTCTAATTACTTCGTCGACTCCACTCATTAATAAAACTTGATAATTGTAGTAACAAAAGTGTATCTTTTCGTGGATAAAAAAGTAGTTTTTAGATTCATTAAAAAATTGAGTGTACAATTGAACGTTGTTTCTTTTACATATAAAAAAGTTCATAACCCTGAGAACTCTTGCCCACCCCGAGAACCGGTACACGTGTTGGAAAATTAAAATTATTTTTCATTTTTTTAATTCGGTTTTCTAATAAAGCGTGTTGTTTTAGTTTTTTAAAACTATTATTTATTTGCTTTATAAAATGCGGACACACCCCCTAGATTGTATTTTTGCACTTTTCAAAATTTGTATAATTTTGTCATTAAAAAAATCCAAGACTATGGTCTTGGAAAAAAAACTAGATTTTCAAATTTTCGACTTAGACCGGATTTTTTGCATTATAAATCGCGGACACACCCTCTGGATTGTATTTTTGGAGTTTTATAAATTTCTAAAATTTTGTCATTTTTGGGAAAAAAATCCAAGTCTATAACCTAGAAAAAAATTAACTCCATTTTCAAATTTTCGACTTAGACTGGATTTTTTGTATTATAGATCGCGGACTTACCCTTTAGATTGGCTCTTTGTAGTTCTCAAATTTTCTAAAATTTTGTCATTTTTGGGGGAAAAAATCCGAGACTATAGAATTAAGAAAATAATCTCGATCTTCAAATTTTCGACTCAGACAAGATTTTTTGCAATATAATTGCGGACACTCCCTCTACATTGCATTTTCAAAGAGTTCTAAAATGTTGTCATTTTTGCAAAAAAAAATCCCTGATTATTGCCTATGAAAAAATAACCCGATCCTCAAATTTTCGGCTTTGGTCGAATTTTTTTTCTTTACAATTCGCGGACACACCCTCTAGATTTCATTTTTGCAGTTCTAAAAATTTCAAAGATTTTGTCATTTTTGCATAAAAATCCGGTTCTCTAGCCTCGGAAAAAGTAACTCCATTTTCAAATTTTCGACTTAGACCGGATTTGTTTGCTTTATAAAATGCGGACACACCCTCCAGATTCTATTTTTGCAATTTTCAAAATCTTCCATTTCCTCAAAAAAAAAATCGTAGACTATAGCCTTGAAAAAAATTAAGTCGATTTTCAAATTTCCGACTTAGACCGAATTTTTTGCATTATAAATCGCGGACACACCCCCATAAGACTGCGTTTTTGCAGTTTTAAAAATTTCTGAAGTATTGTCACTTTTGGGAAAAAATCCAAGATTAGCCTTAGAAAAAAATATATCGATATTGCAAATTTTCGACTTAGGACCGGATTTTTCATTATAAATCGCGGACACACCTTCTAGATTGTAGTTTTGCAGTATTCAAAATTTCTAAAATTTTGTCATATTTGGGAACGAATCCAACGCCTTGGAAAAAAATAACCCGATACTCAAATTTTCGTCTTAGAGCGGATTTTTCGCATTGTAAATTGCGGAGACATCCTCTAGATTGTATTTTTTGAGTTTTCGAAAATTTCTAGAACTTTGTCATTTTTGGGAAAACAACCAAGGCTTGGAAAATAACAAGTTGATTTTCTAATTTTCGACTTGAATCTGATTTTTTGCATTATAAATCTCGGACACACCATTTAGATTGTGTTTTTTGCAGTTTTCAAAATTTCTGAAGTATTGTCATTTTGGGAAGAAATCCACAGCATGTAGCCTTAGAAAAAAATAACTCGATTTTCACATTTTTCGACACTAGATCGGAGTTTTTGCATTATAAAACGCGGATACACCACCTAGATTGTATTTTTGGAGTTTTTCAAAATTTCTAAAATGTTGTCATTTTTGGGGAAATATCTGACTATGACCTTGGAAAGAAATAAGTCGATTTTCAAATTTTCGACATATACAGGATTTCTTGCTTTATAGATCGCGGAGACACCCTCCAGTTTGCGTTTTTGGAGTTTTCGAAAATTTGTAAAATTTTGTCATTTTTAAAAAGACCCAAGCCTAGGAAAAATATAACTCGATTTTCAAATTTTCGAATTAGACCAGATTTTTTGCAATATAAATCGCGGACACACCCTCTAGATTGTGTTTATGCACTTTTTAAAATTTCTGAAGTATTGTTATTTATGGGGAAAAAATCCAAGATTATTGCCTTAGAAAAAATAACTCGATTTTCAAATTTTCGACTTAGACCGGATTTTTTGCATTATAGATAGCGGACACACTCTCTAGATTGAATTTTTGGAGTTTTCAAATTTTCTAAAATTTTGTTATTTTAGGGAAAAAAATCCAATACTATACTTGGAAAAAATTAACTCGAATTTCAAATTCTCGACTTAGACCGGATTTTTTGCATTATAGATCGCGGAAACACCCTCTACATTGTCTCTTTTCAGTTCTCAAAGTTTCTAAAATGTTGTGTCTTTTCTGGAAAAAATTAAAATACTCTAGCTTTGGAAAAAAAAAGTCGATTTGCAAATTTTCGACATAGACCGGATTATTTCATTATAAATCGCGGACAACACCCTCTTGATTGCATTTTTGTAGTTTTCAAAATTTCTAAAACTGTGTAATTTTTGGGAAAAAAGCGAAGACTAGCAAAAATAACTCGATTTTCAAATCTTCGAATTAGACTGGATTTTTTCATTATAAATCGCGATACACACTCTAGATTGTATTTTTGGAGTATTTAAAATTTCTAAAATTTTGTCATTTTTGGGAAAAAAAATCCAGGATTATAGCCCTAGAAAATAATAACTCGATTTTCAATTTTCCGACTTAGATCGGATTTTTTTATTATAAATCACGGACACACGCTCTAGATTGTATTTTTGGAGTTTTCCAACATTTGTAAAATTTTATCACTTTTGAAAAGAAATCCAAGCCTTCGGAAAAAAAATCGATTTTCAAATATTCGACTTAGACCGGATTTTTTCCATTATAAATTGCGAACACACCCCTTAAGGTTGTGTTTTTGCAGTTTTAAAAATGTCTCAAGTATTGTGATTTTTGAGAAAAAATCCAAGTCTATAGCCTCACAAAAATATATCGATATTCAAATTTTCGACATAGACGGGTTTCGTTTCACCATAAATTGACGACACACCCTCTAGATTGTATCTTTGCAGTATTCAAAATTACTAAAAATGTTGTCATTTTTGGGAAGAAATCCAAACCTTGGAAAAAAATAACCCGATATTCAAATTTCCGTTTTAGACCGGTTTTTTGCATTATAAATAGCGGACACACCCTCTAGATTGTATTTTTGCAGTTTTCAAAACTTCTACAATATTGTAAATTTTGGGAAAAGCTTCAGGACTGTTGCCTTGGAAAAAATAAGATTTTCAAAATTTCGAATTACACTGGAGTTTTAGCAATATAAATCGCAGTGCACACTCTAGATTGTAATTGTGCACTTTTCAACATTTCTAAAATGTTGTCATTTCTGGGAAAAATCTAAGTCTATAGCCTTAGGGAAAAAAATCTCTATTTTCAAATTTTCGCCTTGGACCAGACTTTTTGCATTATAAATCGCGGTGCACAAGCTAGATTGCAATTGTGGAGTTTTCAAAATTTCTAAAAATTTGTCATTCTTGGGATCAAATCCCAGACTATAGCCTTAGGAAAAAATCTCGATTTCAAATTTTCGACTTAGACCAGATTTTTTGCAATATAAATTGCGGACACATCCTCTAGATTGTATTTTTGCAGTTTTCGAAGAGTTCAATTTTTTTTTTCATTTTTGCGAAAAAAAAACCTGATTATCACTGAAAAAAGTACTCGATCTTCAAATTTTCGGCTTAGACCGGATTTCTTGCTTTATCAATCGCGGACACGCCCTTTGGATGTATTTTTGAAGTTTTCAAAATGTCTAATTTTTTTTCATTTTTGGGAAAAAATCCAAAGCCTTAGGAAAAAAATCTGGATTTTCAAATTTTCGTCTTAGACCGGATTTTTTGCATTATAAATCGCGGAGACACCCTCTAGATTGTATTTTTTGAGTTTTCGAAAATTTCTAAAATTTTGTCGTTTTAGGTAATACGTCCAAGACTTGGAAAATGATAAGTCGATTTTCAAATATTCAACTTCGACCGGATTATTTTCGTTATAAATCTCGAACACACCATCTAGATTGTGTTTTTGCAGTTTTCAAAATTTCTGAAGCAATGTCATTTATGGGAAGAAATCCAAGACATATAGCCTTAAAAAAAAAGTAACTCGATTTTCACATTTTCGACATAGACCGGATGTTTTGCATTATAAAACGCGGACACACCCTCTAGATTGTATTTTCAGAGTTATCAAAATTTCTAAAATGTTGTCATTTTTGGGGAAATATCTGACTATATCCTTGGAAGAAAAAAGTCGATTTTCAAATTTTCGACTTGGACCGTATTTCTTGCTTTATATATCGCGGAGACACCTTCTACATTGTATTTTTGGAGTTTTCGAAAAATTATAAAATTTTGTCATTTTTTAAAAAATCCAAGGCTAGGGAATAAATAACTCGATTTTCAAATTTTGGAATTAGACCAGATTTTTTGCACTTCAAATCGCGGACAAGCCCTCTAGATTGTGTTTTTGCAGTTTTTAAAATTTCTGATGTGTTGTTATTTATGGGGAAAATCCAAGGCTATAGCCTTAGAAAAAATAACTCGATTTTCAAATTTTCGACTTAGACCGGATTTTTTGCATCATAGATCGCGGACACTCCCGCTACATTATATTTTGCAGTTTTCAATATTTCTAAAATTTTGTCATTTTTGGGAAAAAAATTTAAGACTATAACCTTGGAAAAAATTAACTCGATTTTTAAATTTTCCACTCAGACCGGATTTTTTGCATTATAAATCGCGGACACAGCCTCTAGATTGTATTTTTGCAGTTTTCAAAATTTCTAAAATTTGTAATAATTTTTTAAAAAAAAATCCAAGACCATAGTCTAGGAAAAATTAACTCGATTTTCATATTTTCGAATTAGACTGGATTTTTTTCATTATAAAACGCGATACACACTCTAGATTGTACTTTTGGAGTTTTTAAAATTTCTAAAACTTTGTCATTTTTGGGAAAAATCCAACATTATAGTCTTAGAAAATAATGACTCGATTTTCAAATTTTCAACTTAGACAGTTTTTTTTCTTTGCATTATAAATCGTGGACCCAGCCTCTAGATTGCGTTTTTAAAGTTTTCAAATTTCTAAAGTTTTGTCATAGTTGGAATAAAATCCAAGACTATAGCCTTGGAAAATAAAAACACTATTTTCATTTTTTTACTTAGAACAGATTGTTTGCATTATAAATCGCGGACACAACCTCTAGACTGTATTATTGGAGTTTCTGAAAATTTGTAAAATTTTGTAATTTTTGGGAAAGAATAAGTCGATTTTCAAATTTCAGATTGAGACCGGATATTTTGCATTATAAATCGCGGACACACTCTCTAGATTGTATTTTTGCAGTTTTTGAAAATTTCTAAAATTTTGTCATTTTGGGGGAGAAAAAAACCTGGACTATAGCCTTGAAATAAGTAAGTCGATATTCAATATTCGACTTAGATCCGGATCTTTTGCATTATGGATCGCGGAGACACACTCTAGATTGTACTTTTGGAGTTTTCCAACCTTTATAAAATTTTGTCGTTTTTTGAAAAAAATCCAAGCCTTCGGAAAAATGAACTCGATTTTCAAATATTCGACTTAGACCGCATTTTTTGCATCATAAATCGCGCACACGTCCTTAAGATTGTGCTTTTACAATCTTCAAAATTGTTAAAGCATTGTCATTTTTGGGGAAAAATCGTTAGGAAAAAAAACTTGATTTTCAAATTTTCGACTTAGACCGGATTTTTTGCATTATAAATCGCGGACACACCCTATAGTTTGTATTTTTGCAGTTTTCGAAGATTTCTAAAATTCTATCATTTTTGCGAAAAAAAATCGCTGATTCGGAAAAAATAACTCGATCTTCAAATTTTCGGCTTAGACCGGATTTTTTGCTTCATAAATCGCGAACAGACCCTCTACATTGTATTTTTGCAGTATTCAAAATTTCTAAAATGTTGTCATATTTCGACTTAGACCGGATTTCTTGCTTTTTAAATCGCGTATGTATTTTAGGAGTTATCAAAATTTCAAAATGTTGTCAAATTTGTGAAAAAAATTCAAACTTTGGAAAAAATTAACTCGATTTTCAAATTTTCGACTTAGACCTGATTTTTGCATTATGAATCGCGGGACACACCCTCTAGATTAGCTCTTTGCAGTTTTTCAATTTTCTAAAATTGTCATTTTTGGGAAAAAATCTGAGACTAAGCCTTAGGAAAAAATATCGAGTTTGAATGTCTTTCGCTTAGCCCAGCTTTACTAATCGCGGACACACCCTATAGATGTTTGCAGTTTTCAAACTTTCTAAAATTATGTCATTTTTGCTTAAAAATCCTCGTCTAGAGCCTTGGAAAAGTAACTCGATTTTAAATTTTCTACTTAGAAACCGGATTTTTTTGCTTTATTAAATGCGGGCACTCCCCTCTAAATTGTATTTTTGCAATTTTCAAATTTTGTAAAATAGTGTCATTTTTTAAAAACAAATCCGAGACCCTACGCCTTGGAAAAATAATAACTCGGTTTTCAAATGTTCGGCTTTGACCGGATTTCTTATGCATTAATCATCACCGGACACACCCTCCTAGATTGTATGTTTTGGGAGTTCTCAAAAATTTCTAAAATTTGGTACCATTTTTAGGAAAAAATCAAATAATATATCTTTGTTGAAAAAAAATCAACTCGATTTCAAAGTTTTCGACGTTTCCTGGATTTCTTGCATTATAAAATCGCGTACCACATCCCGGATGATTTGTACGCTGCTCAAAAAACCTTTTACGAACACTATGAAAATATACCAATATTTTTTCATTGGATAAAGGGTACAAACATGAAATTAATAAAGTACATTATTTGTGGTTATTATGTGCTTTTATTTTTTATTTATTTGTATTTATTTCTTTATTTCTTTATTTTATTGCTCATCGTCAGTAAAAACAAATGAAAATAGACGCTGACAATTACCTTTTTCAAATAGTTCCGCTATGTAAGCAATTGACTCTTGGTGCTTATTTTTCAAAGTTTCACACTCGTTATATAGAGTTAGTATCGGTGGTATGGCCTCCACGACAATTCGATGACACTTTGGCACCTTCGTGGCATTCTCCCAAATAAATTCTGGATTTCCCTCTTGCGTGGATATTCTTCCCATTCCTCCTTCAGATCCTCTCCAAGTTGCGGCAAAGTTTGTGTAGCTTGATGTCGGTGTCCCTGACCTTCCTGTCTAGAAGATTCCACAAGTATTCAATATGCGTTGAGGTCTGGGCTGACCGCTGGCCACTCCATTACCTCAATTTCATTCCTCCTCAGGAAGTCACTGGTGACACCCGCAGAATGTGCTCTGGCATTATCCTGCATAAACAGAAATCCAGGGCCTACTCCAATGGCAGCAGGTACTAAATGCTCTTCCAGAACGTGCTCGATATACCGGACAGCATTCAGTCGCTGGGGAACAAGTACAAGGTCCGTACGATTGTTGTACATAACTCCGGCCCACACCATTATGCAACCTCCTCCGAATCTATCAATTTCCTGTACAGCCTCTGCAGAAAATCTTTCTCCTGGCCGTCCCCACACCCTCAATCGACCATCACAACGTGTAAGACGATACCTGAATTCGTCCGAGAAGAGCACAAACTCCCACTGGTTCAGGTTCCAATCACCATGGTTTTCAGCATACGTACGTCTTGCTGCCTTATGCCCATTTGTTAAGGGTAGTTTTTTAACGAGCCATTTTGGACGAATATTCTCTTTCCTTAATCTGTTCCTTATGGTTTGGTCTGAAACCCGGATTCCGGAAGCCATATGAAGGTCATTCTGTAGGTCTTTTGCAGTTTTTGTACGCTTGTCGAAGAACAGAAATAACAACGTATCTGTCATCCTGGGGGCTTGATTTAAATTTACGGCCCTGGCCACGTCTTCTACAATACTGACCTGTCTCTCTGTGCCTGTTGCGTAACCTGGACACCACGGAAGGAGAAACCCCAAGCTCTCTAGCCACTTGTCGCAGATGTAAAAGATGTGGAGCATGATACACTTCAAACTCATTTAAATGCCTCATTTTGTCAGAGACTTCAATAAACAAGGCAATAATCAACATTCGTCACTACAGCAACATCAGGAAGCTTAACAATTAGAAGTGGCCAGTGCCTTCCAAAATAAAAAAAATTCTCTATATTTGTTATTTGAGGTAAGTTCTCTGTATTTAGGCCATGGATCTTTAAAATTTGTATCCAATGATAAAATTAATAATTCAATTTACATATTGTCCAACTTTCAGCATCACAGCTTTAAAAAACAATTACTTACTTACTTACTTACTCACTGGCACTATCGAACCCGTAGGTTCATGGCCGCGCGGACATAAGCTCTCCATACATCCCTATCCTGAGCCAATGCTTTCCAATCATTCCCTGTATAATCTACTTCCCTCAAATCATAGTTAATGTTGTTCTCCCACCTCATTCTTGGTCTACCAACTGGGCGTTTTCCTTCTGGCTTTCCTACAACAAGTTTCCATGCACGTCTTTCATTCCCCATACGCGCAACATGTCTTGCCCATCGCAGTCTACGAGACTTAACTGTTCTTATTATATCTGGCTTCCTATAAAGACCATGTAGTTCATTGTTGTGTAGTCTTCTCCATTCACCTGTCTGTTCATCTCTCTTTGGTCCAAAAATTTTCCTAACAACTTTATTCTCAAGTACTCGTAATCTCCTTTCCTCAAGTAAGAGTCCATGTTTCGCGCCCATATAATATAACTGGTAGAATAATAGTTTTATATATTTTCAGCTTAACGTTTTTTGAAAGGAGTTGGGACATCAAAAGTCTCTGCAATGCATAATAGCATGCATTTCCAGAATTGAGCCTATGTTTAATTTCTTTGTGCATCTCATTCCTATTTGTGATTATTGTTCCTAGGTATTTGAATTCAGCCACTTACTCAAAATTTCCCTCATTTGTCCTTAGCTGTCCATTTCCATTATATACTGAATTTCTACGCGTGACTATATATTTAGTTTTACTGATATTTACTTCCAATCCCAATTTCTTAGTGTTACTCAATAGTGTGTGCGTGTTGGCCTTTAGTATCTCCTCGCTATCGGTCAGTAGTACTACATCATCAGCATAAACTAACAGCTTATTAATACCATTGAGTTGCAAGCCTTCCTCATTCTCTAAAGATTTAATGGCATGCTCTAGTACAAAATTAAATAGTAGAGGAGATAGTGCATCTCCTTGCTTCAACCCATTCTGGATTTCAAAAGTGTCTGAAAACTGTTTGCCTACACGCACCCTACTCTTTGAGCCATTTACACATTCGTATAAGTCTAACTAACTTTTTAGGAATTCCGAACTCCAGCAGGATACTATATAACTTCTCCCTCTTAGTTGAATCATATGCTTTTTTGAAGTCTACATATAGTTGATGTACAGTCCATTATATTCCCATTTCTTTTCTAAAATCTGTCTTATACTAAAAATCTGATGTGTTGTAGACCTGTATCTTCTAAATGCACATTGATGATCTCCTAGAATGTCATCAATATAGGGAGTAAGTCTGCTTACTAATATATTTGTTAGAATTTTGTACGAAGATGAAAGTAATGAGATGCCCCTGTAGTTGTTGCAATCAGTTTTATCTCCTTTCTTATAAATTGGTAAGATAATTGATTCCTTCCATTCATCTGGAAGAGCTTCTTTTTCCGAAATCATACTAAGCAACCAGCGTATCTTGCCCATCAATTTTTCTCCCCCTGATTTTAATCAGTTCTGCTGGGATCTCATCTGAACCTGATGCTTTATACATATTCAATTTTTCAATTGCCATTTCAACCTCTAATGCACTTGGCTCTGCGACTAGCATTTCTGCTGTATGTAACTTATCCTCCTCAATGTCTTGTTCTGTATGTACATTTAATAGCTGATTAAAGTAACTTTTCCATCTATTTAATATACTCTTAGAATCTGCAATCATATCCCCATTTTCATTCCGAATTATGTTTGTTCTAGCCTGAAACCCTTTCTTCTCTATACTAATTCCCTGATATAATTCTCTAATGTTCCTATTTTTTGCGTTCATTTCAAGATCATTAATCTTCTCTCTCAAATATTCCCTCTTTTTACTCTTTAGTAATTTGGTGGTTTCCCGTCTAACACTACCCAATTGCTCTAAATTTACCTCATTTCACTCGTGTAACCATTTCATTTTTGCTAGCATTCTTTCCTTTACAATGTCGGCACATTCCTCATCAAACCGTTTCTTGTTTTGCCTCTTTTTTAAACAACCAATGCTTTCTGATGCTGACAATTTAATAGTATCTCTTATAGCCTCCCATTCTTTATTTATATCAGTTTTTCTTCGTTTGCCACATTGTCATCTGAAGATTCCAGTACTTCAAATCTATTAGCAATTTTGATTTGGTATTCTTGCCGCATTTCATCATTTTTCAGTTTTTTAATTCATATTTTACAGAATCATCTGTAGCGTTTGTTCCTCTCATAAGCGATAGCCGTTGTCTGATTTTCACTCTGACCAGATGATGATCAGAATTGCAGTCTGTCCCTCTAACTGATCTAACATCAATGATGCTACTGTGCCAGCGTTTATCCACTAATACATGATCTATCTGGTTCCGAGTTTCTCCATCTGGAGACGTCCAGGTGTATTTATGAATATCCTTATGCTGAAATGTTGTGCTCTTAACAATGAGATTCTTTGATGTGGCAAATGTGACTAATCTAATCCCGTTGTCGTTACTATCTTCATGAAGACTGAATTTGCCTATTGTTGGTTTGAATATATCTTCCCGCCCCACTTTTGCATTAAAATCTCCTAAGACAATTTTCATATGATATCGTGAAAGGTTATCAAATACGCATTCTAATTCTTCATTGAACTCATCCTTGATCTTGTCATCTTTATCTTCTGTGGGGGCATGTACATTTACAATTATAAAATCATGTCGTTTACCCTTTAGAATTATGTATGATATCCTATCACTAACAAACTTAATATCTCGGATAGCGGACAGTATCCTCCTTCTGACTAAAAAACCCATTCCAAATGCAGGTCTTTCTGCACTCCCATAGTATAATGCAAAGCTTCCTGATTCCTGACTACCTACTCCTGGCCACCTAACTTCCTGTAAAGCGACTATATCCAAGGGCGATTTATCTAGTTCCCGCGTTAATATCTCTAGTGCCCCGCTATTGTATAAAGTCCTAACATTCCATGTTCCTAGGAACATGTCCCTATGTTTGAGCCTTTGGCATGGGTTCCCTGAAGTAGTCCCCGCCCGGAGAACCGAATGGGGGACTATTTGACCTCCGGAAAATTTTACCCCAGATGAACCCATGTCCGCATTTCTTGACGGTTGTATTTTTACGGTGAAAGATTGTCACTCTTTCGCCCAAGGTACTTTTTTGTCTGGCTTATTACCTTCGACCAGTCCGGCATGGGTAACCCTATCGGCAGCAATGCTACCGCCGGCATAGCTCTCAGGATCATTTAAGCACGCAAGCCACTCCACCATGACAAGGTAAAGATACCTTGGAGGTTACTTACTCAATTTATTACAAGTGTTCCTCTAATTGTTTTGAGCAGTGTATTTTTGCAGTTTTCAAAATTTCTAAAATTTAGTAATTTTGGGAAAAAATCCAAGATTATAGCCTTTGAAAGAATAAGGCGATTTTCGTATTTTCGACTTAGACCGGATTTTTTGCATTATAAATCGTGGACCCAGCCTCTAGATTGTGTTTTTGCAGTTTTCAAATTTTCTAAAATTTTGTCATATTTGGAAAAAAATCCAAGACTACAGCCTTGCTGAAAAAATAACACTATATTCAAATTTTTTACTTTGACCAGATTGGACACAACCTCTAGAATGCAATTTTGGAGATTTCGAAAATTTCTAAAATGTTGCAATTTTTTTGGAAAGAATCCAAAACTATTAGCCTAGGAAAAAATAAGTTGATTTTCAAATTACCGACTTAGACCGGATTTTTTTAATTATAAATCGCGGACACACTCTCTAGATTGTATTTTTGTAGTTTTCGAAAATTTCTAAAATTTTCTAATAATAATATAATAAAGTGATCCCACAACAGGCCCGGAGGCCCTTGGGGTAGTAGGAGGTTAAGGCTCCCACTTTTTCTAGACAATCGGCACTTTATGTCAGCCGGGTTGTCAGCCCTGCGTGACGGCCGCCTTTACCCCAGAACAAGCGTCTGGTACTCATTTCCGTTAGAGGCTGAGTCGACCCCAGGGCCATAGTGCCGCCAGAGTTTTTGGGTCAGTTTAAAGAACCTGACCCTAACGGGACTTGAACCCTCGACCCTCCGGCTTGTAACTCAGTGCCTTAACCACTACGCTACGGCGTGCCCCCCTAAAATTTTCTCATTTTTGGAAAAAACATCCTAGTCTTTAAAAAATAAGTCGATTTTCAAATGTTTGACTTAGACCAGATTTTTTGCATTATGAATCGCGGAGACACCCTCTAGATTGTATTTTTGGAGTTTTCCAAAGTTTATAACTCATCCCTATTAGGTTCGTCTTCCGGGCATATAGGCCGTGGTCCAGTCGTTCTTCTACTCGACGTTTCGTCTACTGCTGCGGTAGACATCTTCAGGAGATACTGCGTGCTCTCTGTGAACTCCTCAACAGTCGGCTGCAGACTGGCTGGTCGTTGGAAACTCCCTCCCTATTTATAGGCACGCCCCTGGTGGAGAGGCGGTTTTCTGCGCGGTCCGTGTTGCGTGCTGTTTTGTCCAGGCTGTCGCTAGCAGAAGTCATAGGCTTCGTTGTCGTATTGTGCAGTGCCGGGATCCAGATTTTGTTTATCTTCATGGTTTTCTTCTTTTTTGTTAAAGGAATTTTTTGTGTTTATATATTTCAATGGCTTCTCTGTACAGTCTGGTGTAATAATGTGATGTTTGGGACAATACCTGTGTTTCTTCGAATCTTATTATATGTTCTTGGTTGTTCATCCAGTGTTCCGCTACGGCTGATTTTTCCTTTTGTTTTAGTCTGCAATGCCTCTTGTGTTCTTGCAATCTTGTGGTAACCATTCTTTTTGTTGTGCCGATATAAACCTGTCCACAACTGCAAGGGATGCGATATATACCGGCAGTACTTAACGGATCTCTTGTATCTTTGGCTGGGCGCAGTATATTGCTGATTTTTTGTGTTGGTAGGGAGGGAGTTTCCAACGACCAGCCAGTCTGCAGCCGACTGTTGAGGAGTTCACAGAGAGCACGCAGTATCTCCTGAAGATGTCTACCGCAGCAGTAGACGAAACGTCGAGTAGAAGAACGACTGGACCACGGCCTATATGCCCGGAAGACGAACCTAATAGGGATCAAGACGCCGGCCGTGAAAGCCTACAGTTATACATTTATAACTCATATTTCAAATATTCGACTTAGCCCGGTTTTCTTGCATTATAAATCGAGGACACACCCCCTTAACACTGTGTTTTTGCAGTTTCGAAAATTTATGAAGTATTGTCATTTTTGGAAAAAAAATCCAAGACTATAGCCTCAGAAAAAATATATCGATATTCAAATTTTCGACTTAGACCGGATTTTTTGCTTTATAAATCGCGGACACACCCTCTGGATTGTGTTTTTGCAGTTTTCAAAATTTCTGAAGTATTGTCATTTGTATTTTTGGAGTTTTCAAAATTTCTAAAACTTTGTCATTTTTGTGAAATAATCTGAATATATCCTAGGAATTGCAGACTGTCCCTCTAACTGATGTAATAGCGACAATGCTACCGTGCCAGCGTTTGTCCACTAATACCTTATTTTTAAACAAAAATGTCAGTATTCATTTCATAAAGGATATTTTTATATTAAAGTGTCAATCATTGGTTAGAGGGTAAATTCTGAATTCAATCGTATATTTTCGTAGTGTCAGGCAGCCGGCCCGGGTTCGATTCCCGGTCGGGACTGGCTCCTGGGTGAGTTTTTGTCGGGATTTTTCCTCACTGTAAGACAAATGTCAGGATGCTTAGGGCCCAACGGTCCCCGAAAATCATCCGGCCATCGCCATCAGCCTTATCATTGTCATCATCATCCTTCACCGGTGTAGAAAGCAACGGGAAGTTACCACACCTATAATTCCCTAGTAAAGCTGCAAAGCATAGCATGAAAATTCTATGATTGCAGTGAAAGACCTGCCCTCGAGCAGAACTACTATGGATGGATTTTCGTAGTCAAGAAACTGGCTAACTCAGTTGATGAAAGCTTAGCATGTACATGCCAAGAAATGTTTATATTCCTTGATTGTTTTATAAAACTCCTTCCTGTATATTATTCACGTCCAAAGGAAGTGGGGTGTCAAATGTAGGCTTCTTATCACGAAATTATATCAGCGTTCCCAGGAGTGAAAACACATTGTTGCCAGGCTTATCTGTGTTAGTTCTAACTTTTTGCCAGCAGAGTGTAGTAAAGTATGGAGTACTTCATGGTGCGCACTCTAGTGCCTTGCCTATGAAACTACCATTCTTATTAATGCCTGCATTCAGACAGACTTCTCTTTCTACCGGGAATTGTGACGGTGAGAAGTGTGAACTGGGGATTGACTTAGAGGACATGCATTACAGGTTAGAAGATTACACAACATTGCGTAATTATTAATATTGTTGCCTCTTACAATAAAAAGTAATCGAATTTATTTCTACTAAATTACCTACAAAATTAATTTAAAAATACCAGTTAATACAGTGTATTTTAGAGATGAAAATGTTACGTAGAGGAAGGAAATAAAAATAAGTCATTTTTAAATGAATTTGGGTAACTGCCCACTACAATTTATATCCATATGAGAATAGAAACAGTTATGAGATGGAAGAACTAAAATTTAGAGGAAAGGAAGGTGATTTAATTAAACACTTCTCTGGTAATTTTATTGCCGTTTTTTTAAAATTATTTTCTCGAGTGTGACGGGGAATAACAAAACTTGAAGGTCCTATTTTCCATATTTTGTACTTTTGTTTTGCTTTTCTGACCAAAACATCAATCATTTATTTTATTTTAGCATTTTTTTAATTTTTATAGAGATATACTGGACAGTTGTACACAGTCAAAGCATTTTATAGGATTTTTCTATATTTCTTTCATAGTTATACATTCTTCTCCTGCCACCGGTGCCCACCCAGCATCGTGAGGCATTTCGGTAGCTAGAATAAAAAGCGACACTTTAATTTCAACTCCCGCAATTATTTTACAGTTTTTATACATAGAGAAGTTAAATATTTCCAGGTGCGGTTCGTGAATTCAGAATCAGGCGAGGCTCTCCAACATCAATTTGATAACATGAAAAAAATCACAAATTTTGCTAATATTTTGAGGTCATATTATACGATGGGCGAATTAAATATTACAGGCGCGGCTCGTGAATTCAGAATCAGGGGAGGCTCTCTAATATCAATTTGATGAAAACAAAAAAAATCACAAATTTTGCTCATAATTTCAGGTCTTACATGTTGTATGATGCACGCTTACCAGCTTTATAGTTGAGCTCTCTTCTCCGTTGAAATTTGGTGACGCCAGTAATTTATTTTCTGATTTCTCTATGTAGGCTTAATATTTTAAGGGAACATGAAGTAGAACATTAAACTAATTAGACCTCGAAAAATCCCAGAATTTTCTAAGTTTTTACTATATAGTATAAGATATTTTTGTTATTATACTCGTTTTGAACTTCTACAATTACACAGATCAATAGTGATTTTGCTACTTTGGATTTTGAGATCTTTTTAACATTAATTTACATCTATGAGCAAATAAGGTAACTAAACATTAACTTGGTCTAGTAACTCCTAACAAAGGACAGGCTATGGCTCAACAATGGGCTATGCCACTACATATAGAGATAGAGATTTGTACACTGCTACCTACGTTCATATGTTTCCATGGGTCATTGTTGCATTTCATTGTTATGCTGTAACTAAAAGTGTGTGCAAAATGCAGTTTTTCCCCAACTTCCACCCTTATTCTGGAAATCAGCCAAAATTTATTTATTCAAAATGGTAGTTCACTATTAGGACAAGCTAAATGATGTAGCACATTACTGGGATAGTATTGGTGTTAGCAGTTATAACTGGTTAAATATTTTAAAATTTACAAAATTTGCACTTTGTAATTAGGCATGTTTCAAAATAGCATCAGAGCAGAAAAAGCAAAATAGCATTTTAATATTTTAGTTGAGTAGATATAGAGGAACTTTGGGTAAAGTGGACCTCTGTTTTGAATTTGTCGTTTTTTCTTCTTTTAATATAGGGATTTGAATTTTGTTTAATTACAGTGAATATAATTAGTGTTGTAACTTTGAAATAGCATTGATATTTTATTCAAATATGGAAACATCTTCATAATTTATAAACTTTTTTACATTACAAGAAAGGTCCGTTTTAAACTTCCATATTCGGATAAAGTGGACCCCAGAGTCCACCGTATCTTTTAGTCTATTTTAAGTTTATTTACTCTACTAATTTAAATCTGAAAATATTTATTAGTAATCATAATTAAAAAGCATTGATATTTATTTAATGTTTTGAAAAATTATTGTTGATTATAACATTCACATGTCATTGTTACGACTATTTAACAAATAAAATTAAGTTGTTTACTCACAAATCTACATTAAATATTTTTAAATAACTATACTTAAATAATAACGGTGATGTTTGAAAACAAATGAGAAATGTTTGGTTATGTTTCATTTGTTCGTCACTGCAACTTGATCATACTATTTACTACCAAATAGGATCGCATATTTTAAAAATGTGTCCTAGTGGGAAAAAAAATTAAACACATGAAACTGTATATTATAAACAACCTTAAAGGTTATTAATTTTTTTGGAAACATCTCAGTACAATCAGTATTAAAGACACAATTATCAAATGTGTAGGTCAAAGGAATCTGTTTATTATTTGCTATATTCAACGTGTTTGTTAGAAAGTCAGTCACAGCAAAATAATGCTCTCACCTGTTTAGAATATTAAAAAGGAGGAGTTTTCTTTATTTTGGTAACCAAAATTTGATAATTATCGAGGTGAAACAAGACTGTGATTGGTTGTAAAACAAAATTCATTTAAACGTGACTGGTCATTGACTCCCATTTGGGGTATGAGTTAAATAGTCTTTTTAATTGGAATGTTATATGATTTTCTTTCCCATATACATTCAGCCAAGTGAAAAGAACATATGAGGCACTTAGAATAGCAAGGGCATATACGCAAAATAGTAGTTTTGAGAAAAACGCATTTAAAGTTTCACAAACTTTTTTCTCTATTTTGCATGACATAGCGTATCCGTTATTGCGAAGAAGTTAAATATTATGTTCTGTAGTGGTTTAAAATTCGGACCGATATGAAAGTAATAATGTTTATCGACTTTCCAGTAAAAATTAGGTATATTGCAAGTTAAACTTACTAGACTACTTCAGAAAAGACATTCTGTATTATTCACATGATAAATTACAAACTTATATATTAATGGTAATTTTGTAACCCTGGTTTCCAAAATACTCTTAAGCTATTCTATTTTAATATTCATTCATAATTTTAATACAATTTAACAGTAAAGTGAAAAATAAACTAGGGATTTTACTTTTAGACAATACTGTAGTTGTTCATTGACGTTACGTATTACAAAATAGAGTAACATGCTTAATAAATTGTAAAATTATAAATAAAGATGAACACATTGATTAAAGAAACAAAGAATTAAAATTCATTTCAACTCACTAAGGCCAAAATGTGGATGCAGGCATAAGTACTTGTGAAATACTGTTTTTGAAGCTGGATAATAATAATAATAATAATAATAATAATAATAATAATAATAATAATAATAATAATAATTTAACAGGTCCACATCCACTTTGTCCTCTTCTTTCTGGGATAAGTGATTCAAAGTTTCTTGGGCAGAAAATATGCTGCTGAAGTACCCATGGTGAGTTGAAAAGACAATGAGGGTTATTAAAATTCCTTAAATATTTCATTTATCTTATCCCTACCAACTTTCTCGAAATAACCACAACAAAGTGCCCCATCTCTTTTGCTTTGACAACCTTTTTTGTTTACACACTTAAATATTCTTGTCCCATATTTCTCTTCTTCTTAGACACATTTATTTTCCATATACCTTTTTCAACAGAACGCTTCCTGGAATGACTGACGTGTTCAGAACTTAACTCACTGCCTGTGTCACTCATTATTTTGTGAGAAATAATAAGATAATCATTTACACTAATAGTGGACTTTTTAACGCCTAACAATTATACTAAAATCTTAGACACTAAATCAAGATTATCTAGAAGTTTACAAGTCACTGAGAATGTATGTAATACCTAGCGGATACAGCAAAAGAACTGAACGAAAAACCTATTCATATGCACACCACCCTCGTAGAAATAATAAGAAAACAATAAGCACTTAAGATAATATCCAGGCATAAACAAACTTGAGGAATATAAGGGTAATATAAATATCCTGGATGAGATAAGTGTGCGGACAGCTAGGCCGGCCGCATATGCCATTGCTATTCTCGAACTCATCTGCTATTGCTCTGCGATGCATCAGGTCTAACACCACGTGTTATTGCAATGAAGATTTCATTCTCTTCCAAGGCGTATCAACAGTTCTTATTCACAGGGATGAAAGAAGAATGTTCAGAGTTTATATTGCAATAATAAAAAAAAATTGTGATTTTTGTTGATATGCCCTTGCTATTCTAAGCAACTCATATATCATTTGGGATAGTTACATTTAACCTTAATCTAGAACAAATGACATCATCTTTACTAAAGTACTTGTTATAAGTATAGGAACAGAGGGAATCTCGTTAATTCATTCATGTGCATCACTAATTAGATGACAGGCATTTGGCTATCTCTAATCCCAATTGGGACCACTTACTAATTTTTAGGGAGGCTCAGGATAACTCATGCCCCAAGGTGACTTGTAAGGGAGCAGAGAGCATAGCCACTAAGGACTTGCCCTTTTCTGCTCCCACTGGATTTACAAGTCTAGTGCCGACCCAACTACTACTTATATTTTATTTTATTTACTCTCTTGCAGCAAATGAATGGAATTAAGAGAGTCATAGTTACTCCTGCCATTTACCCGCGCTTGCTTGAATTTCTTCACTTTGACATTCAGAGCATTGGGCAGAAATCTAATTCTGCCAGACTGTACAACTAATCACTTTTTTTGATGACTTGTCAGCACCACAGTATAAAAGACATTAAGATTTTTTTGTGGTTATAGAGAAGGTAGTACAGTGTTTAAAAAAATATTATAAATGAGAACAGTCTCCAGACTTTTATCACAAAATTTTAAGAAACGAATCTACTCCCATGAGCTGTTACTTTATATTTCCTATGCTTTAATGGAGTTGTTACTTTATATTTCCTATGCTTTAATGGAGTTTAGTCTTCAGCATGCTGCAACTGGGTTTCACCCTTAAATCAACTTCACTTTTAAAACTTGTATAAAATTTTACCTTGTTACAATTTGCTAGAAATGTCATTTTCTTTTATGCAAACATGTATTATGAAAATACAATTTTAAAAATTATTTTGTTGTACCGGTATATGTTTATGTGCTTTAGGCCTAATATTGTGAGTGATTATCTTTGGAATTTTCCATGATTTGTATCAAATTCATCTGATTTTCCTATGTTAAATGAGAAGCTTACTGGGTCATCTAAAAGAGTAGGTTGTTCTTTCAAATACAATTGTTAGAATGCAATTTTCTTGGAAAATTTTCATAATTTATACCAAATTCATCTAATTTTTCTCTGTTAAATGTATACTGGTTTATCATTTTAAGCGCAGTTTGTTTTTTTTTAATTCACGTAAGTCAGTAGTTCCCAACATGTTTTGAGTCGTGAACCCCTTCCACAATGATCTGAGTTTGGTGAACCACTGACTTTTAAAATACGTACAGTAGACATGCAAAAATTTAATTCCAAGCAAAAAGTTTAATAACCTTAAATTAACTTAACCCTTAATGGTTAAAACCTAGAGCTACTCTGGTTACGGCTTAAAAGTTATACAACATGTAGGCCTAGTAGTAATAATAAATACAAGTTATCATTGTAATTACTCACCTCTTCCTTGGAATTCAGTGAGAAGGTTGTGCCTGCTTTCCATGGCACAGAGCTTTGAATTCAGAGACCACAGAAGTTAAATAAAGTCTTAAATCACTTTCAGCACAAAGTCTGTTTCTGTATTTATTTTCTAAGTAGAATATGAAGAAAACGACATTTCGCACAAACATGTGGATGAAAAGTGTAATAAAGCCATGGCTTTATTCGCTAACACTGGGAACCCTTTAAACTTAATCAAAAAACCAATTAATGACAAAGATTTATAACTTTTCTGTACTGAAAATTAGTGGAAATTAAGAGAAGCTGCTCTTTTTCATTTATGCTCAATGTGGATTCTAAAATTTTTGACTCTTCGAAGGGATTGTGAATCGACTATCTTCTTCTTCTTCTTCTTCCTTCCAAGTGTTAGGCCAAGGCCTGTTATGATCCTATAGAAAATTTTCCCTCCAGCATTTCATAGGACGGCGCAGAGATATTCATCCTCTTGGTATATAATTATAAACAGCTTTGGGGATCCGATCTGAACTCATTCTTTCAAGATGGTGTTTCCAATTTAGTTGGTACTGTTTAATATATTCCAAAATTGGCATAGTCTTCAATTCTTTTAAGATGTCGGTGTTCCTTTTCCGATCCCATCTGGCATAACCCGCTGTTCTGTGCATGAATCTAATTTCACAAGCCGTTATTCTGCTTTCATGTTGTCTTTTTAGTGTCCATGCTTCACTACCATAGGTCAACACTGGTCTAGCCAAAGTGTTATATAAATGTAATCTGGTGTTTTTTTGTACAAGGGATGGTTTCATAACTTGATTAATAATTCCCGAACTTTTATTACGACTAGTAATTTTTTCAGGGATATCCTTTTCATCCCAGATAGAGAGATAATATCCAAGATATTTAAATTGATTAGATCTCTCTAAAATTTTATTCTGGAGACAGATTTTACTTTGTATGGGGTCCTTCCCATGAAATGCCATCATTTTAGTTTTGTTAATTGATATTTCCATATTAAATTTGGCAGCTATTTTTTAAATTATAAATTGATCATTGCAACTCATTTTCGGAAAGTGCCAGAAGTACTAAATCGTCTGCAAAAAGAATAGCATCGAGTTTGAGGTTCCTATTGATGGGTATATATCCCCGTTGTGTTTTCCTCCATTATTATTATTATTATTATTATTATTATTATTATTATGACAATGCCGCAGAAATGAAGGAAACAATAATAGGCCTAACCTCAAAACCCACCTTTAGGAAAAGTTTTCATGAACCCCTTGACCACAGGTTATGTTTTGTTCTATGAATGTTTGTACGTTGTTATTTTGAAGATGGATGCTTCACTTCATATTTTACAAATATTATTCTTAAATTATAAAAAAGCTAATGAAAATAACTCACACTAACCTCTTTGTCTAGCGTAGGTTATGAGTTAAGTCTCATTTTGGTTAGTTTTAAATATTATTTAGTGTTAAACAATTCACAAATGATATTCGTTTAGCCATCCTTTACAAATACAACATATGATTTGAACTTTTTACACTAACATAAATAATTTTGTTGTTCTCACATAGGTAGTAATAATGATGTTTTATAATTAAACATTTTCCTAACCATTAGCCTACTAAAATAGCCGTAAGTTAGCTCAGCCAAATTCACAATTTTCTACAACATATGATACCAAAGACCAACAACTGCAAAGTGGTTTCAGGTACCATAAATAGTTATTGTTTCATAGGACATTAAAATATTTACTTCTTTGTAGTCAATACTAATAAATTTCACAGTAAAATTCCAATGAGGTATTAGTCACAATACAAAAATTATAAAATAAAATATTATACCTAGTATACACTCTCCTATTAATATAATATTAAAATGCTGTAGGCCTTTCAGGACCAGTTCCATTCTCAGCAGAAAATTGGGACAGCGCAGACATTTCGATGTATTTGGATGCTGTGATGAGGATGATGGGGAGGGTTAACTGTATTCAGTTGTCCTCATGACCCTATACTGAGAGAAAAAATGTAATTGTAATCAAATCTGGGATGCCAACCAGACATTATACACCACAGTGGTGGTACATACATAGTGTTCTGCCCAAGAGCAGGTCTTAACTCAGCTTTCTTTTTTTTTATTCGCATACAAACCATTTATTTTAATATTGTCTATTTCTGCCTCTAACTTTCTTTCCATTGACCAGTCCTTCTAGGGCATCCATCAGCAGGCTGTTTCTTCTTAGCCAGTGGCCAATCCAATGATAATGGTAAAAATATAACTGTGTATACAATTTTAAGTGATTTCAATCCTAACAAATTCTGAAATTAACAAACCATACCTAAACAGAAAAATACAATAACCCCCACTTTACATTATTCCAAATCTCAATAGAAAGTTTGTACAAATGCAAATTTCAGCATAAATATTGCTAATCCTCCGTGTCTGTATGACATTATGACATTCTAGATGTTTTAATTTTGTATAAATGGTCACAGCAATCGGGTAATATTAAAAAAAATAATTTTTATTTGTAATAATTCTGACTTTAAACCACTGATATTCCTGGTATTAAAATCAAAAGAAAAATTGTTCTAGTCATGTATTTTGTACATCTCTTGATATGGTGTTTTTTTAACATCTACAATAGTAGAAACTTGATTGCCTTTTATTTTATTTTTTATCTGTGATATTTAACTTTTGTTCATTTTTAATGTGTGAAAATAATTTAAAATTCATAATTAGAGCTCGTTTCACCTCAGTTGAAGCATGACCTTGGTTGCGCAGATAACGAATTTCATCCCTCTTAGTGCGGGTAGTCTAACAGTACAGGTATTTACATTCATTTCCAAAATAGTGTACTATCAGTCTAAAATATATTAGTTATACTGGTGTGTTTAGTGGAACGATTGTCATATCTACAAAATCATAAAACCGTCCAATCCCCATCTCTTCTCTAAAAAAGTAGTACATGCATCATTACCTTATTATTTATCACACCGCTTCTTTGAACCCTCTGATACACATAAAATAGGCAAACAATCCCATCAGGATATTGTCTTCATCACACTACATATTACTCAAAATCTTTTAAAATTTCCCTTGATAGAAGATGGAATTCTCTTCTACCTATGTCAGAGACTGCAAACTATAATTTCTTTCGGAAACAAACTTTAATTTTTCATTAACAAATCGACAAAAACATCTCACTAATAGTATTGTTTAACAATTAATAATTTGTTATTCATTTAATAGAAGTAGTATTATGATTTATCAGTATTTCTACCTAAATCTTATTACTTTCTCTGTTTTTTATGTATAGTAGATTGGAGCTGTTCTTCTTTTGTGTATATATATTCTTTTATTAGGTTTAATTTTAATTATCTTCAACTTTATTGTATTATTTTATGTATACACCCCATTTATTTATTTATTTATTTATTTATCCCCACATGTCAATGAGTGACACATGGTTAGCACATCACCTCAATGAGACATCTAGTAGGTATTATTGGATGGATTGAAGGTCGGATAATTTTTTCACAGAGGCCTTTTAATCAGACTTGAGTTTCTTTTATGAACCTGAAAATCTTCAGACTTGGGACCAATGGTTTAAAGTCGCTCCCAGAGGACTTGTCCCTTGATTATTCCTTCCTAAAAATCCATTGACCCCGGGCAGATTTGAACCTGCGACCCTTTGGATTAGAGGCAAGGAACATAACTGCTACACCACCGCAGCCGACTATTGTATTATTAGATATTATCATTATACTATTATTGTTGTTGTTGTTTAGTTTGGTCAGATAATTGTGTCGATGGATGTCTTAACTGTGAATACAATTATTAATTTAGGAGAAAGTGAAAGTGAAACAGATGTTAGTTCTAGTTCTAATTCAAGTGATTCAGAAGGACAAATGTTGGGTGTGGAGCCTTTGAGAAGAACACCGAGAACATAGCAATAGGAATTTCTTTATGTAAATAAGATAACATTTCCATTGACTTGATTATTCTAATTACATTAGGTCTGAAAATTCACAATAATTAAGTTCTAATATCCAATATAATCAATGTAAATGTTGGGAACATTGTTTAACTTAAAAATTTTATTAATTAATATTAACATGAATAATAAGTTTACCCAATAAATTATTGAATTATATTAACTTTATTTTAATTTTCCTCCAGTTTTAAGGAATTTCACGTGGTACAAAAGAATCCAACTCACTTCTGACTTAGGGTTAATGTATTCATTACGAATAATAACCATTTTTTGCAGTGATGAGAACAAGCCTACCTGCAAGGACTATCACCCCACCCTTAAGGTTATCTGTGTGAGCTTTGTATGTAATGTTTCAACTTAGATGAAGCGAGTTCTACCATCATTTTCCATACTCTCAAAGAGAGTTTAGTAAATTTAAAACTGAAGTGAATAGTGTAATGTGATTAGAAACCTTAATCCAACTTGTTCATCATTTATTTGCAGGAACCATGAGTTTTTTAAATGAACGAGAAGAAATATTACTACTACCTTTGAACAGAACACATACACTCACATATGATTAGAAACCATAATCCAACTTGTTCATCATTTATTTGCAGGAAACATGAGTTTTTTAAATGAACGAGAAGAAATATTACTACTACCTTCGAACAGAACACATACACCATGAGTTTTTTAAATGAACGAGAAGAAATATTACTACTACCTTCGAACAGAACACATACACTCATATATGATCAGAAACCATAATCCAACTTGTTCATCATTTATTTGCAGGAACCATGAGTTTTTTTAATGAACGAGAAGAAATATTACTACTACCTTTGAACAGAACACATACACTCATATACGATTAGAAAACCATAATCCAACTTGTTCATCATTATTATTTGCAGGAACCATGAGTTTTTTAAATGAACGAGAAGAAATATTACTACTACCTTTGAACAGAACACATACACTCATATATGATTAGAAACCATAATCCAACTTGTTCATCATTTATTTGCAGGAACCATGAGTTTTTTAAATGAACGAGAAGAAATATTACTACTACCTTTGAACAGAACACATACACTCATATATGATTAGAAACCATAATCCAACTTGTTCATCATTTGTTTGCAGGACACATGAGTTTTTTAAGTGAAGAAGAAGAAATATTACTACTACCTTTAAACAGAACACAAATGAACGAGAAGAAATATTACTACTACCTTTGAACAGAACACATACACTCATATATGATTAGAAACCATAATCCAACTTGTTCATCATTTGTTTGCAGGAAACATGAGATTTTTAAGTGAAGAAGAAGAAATATTACTACTACCATTAAAAAGAACACAAATGAACGAGAAGAAATATTACTACTATCTTTGAACAGAACACATACACTCATATATGATTAGAAACCATAATCCAACTTGTTCATCATTTATTTGCAGGAACCATGAGTTTTTTAAATGAACGAGAAGAAATATTACTACTACCTTTGAACAGAACACATACACTCATATATGATTAGAAACCATAATCCAACTTGTTCATCATTTATTTGCAGGAACCATGAGTTTTTTAAATGAACGAGAAGAAATATTACTACTACCTTTGAACAGAACACATACACTCATATATGATTAGAAACCATAATCCTACTTGTTCATCATTTATTTGCAGGAACCATGAGTTTTTTAAATGAACGAGAAGAAATATTACTACTACTACCTTTGAACAGAACACATACACTCATATATGATTAGAAACCATAATCCAACTTGTTCATCATTTATTTACAGGAACCATGAGTTTTTTTAATGAACGAGAAGAAATATTACTACTACCTTTGAACAGAACACAGTGGGTGGATTTCTCAACCGAAGTCTAAACCACGACCTCGGTTTTCCGACTATTTATTGTTTCCATAATACCTATACAATTACTGAAAATTCACAGAAATTGTTATGAAACAATAGACATGAGTCAGACATTGTTTTAGGAATTAACAGCCGCAGATTTCCAGTTTTTATGGTTGTTATGGAAACAATAAAAAATCGGAAAACCACGGTCGTGGTTTAAACTTTGGTTCAGAAATTCACCCATACACTCATATATGATTAGAAACCATAATCCAACTTGTTCATCATTTATTTGCAGGAACCATGAGTTTTTTAAATGAACGAGGAGAAATATTACTACTACCTTTGAACAGAACACATACACTCATATATGATTAGAAACCATAATCCAACTTGTTCATCATTTATTTGCAGGAACCATGAGTTTTTTTAATGAACGAGAAGAAATATTACTACTACCTTTGAACAGAACACAGTGGGTGGATTTCTCAACCGAAGTCTAAACCACGACCTCGGTTTTCCGACTATTTATTGTTTCCATAATACCTATACAATTACTGAAAATTCACAGAAATTGTTATGAAACAATAGACATGAGTCAGACATTTGTTTTAGGAATTAACAGCCGCAGATTTCCAGTTTTTATGGTTGTTATGGAAACAATAAAAAATCGGAAAACCACGGTCGTGGTTTAAACTTTGGTTCAGAAATTCACCCATACACTCATATATGATTAGAAACCATAATCCAACTTGTTCATCATTTATTTGCAGGAACCATGAGTTTTTTAAATGAACGAGGAGAAATATTACTACTACCTTTGAACAGAACACATACACTCATATATGATTAGAAACCATAATCCAACTTGTTCATCATTTATTTGCAGGAACCATGAGTTTTTTAAATGAACGAGAAGAAATATTACTACTACCTTTGAACAGAACACATACACTCATATATGATTAGAAACCATAATCCAACTTGTTCATCATTTATTTGCAGGAACCATGAGTTTTTTAAATGAACGAGAAGAAATATTACTACTACCTTTGAACAGAACACATACACTCATATATGATTAGAAACCATAATCCAACTTGTTCATCATTTATTTGCAGGAAACATGAGTTTTTTAAGTGAAGAAGAAGAAATATTACTACTACCTTTAAAAAGAACACATCCACTCATATTTTTGCCCTTGCCAGATTCACCACAAATTTATCCATCCAGACCTCAACAAACCTCTGGATCCATACAATCAAGCCCTGTTCCCAGACAACCAATATTTTCAGACTCTTCCTATGATATCATTGCACAAATAAAAACATCCTTACCAATGGATACACCAATAGTGACATACTCCATACCAAGAATGGAACAACAATCTTTAAGGAACCTAAAACCGCCAATATTTGAAGAACCAGAATCAGATCTTTACATTCTTAAAACTCTGCCAACAATACAAAATTGGAATGTTGAATGCAAAGGCTTTGAATACATGCTGTATGTTTTCAGTGAGTATTAAATGATTTTTAACTTTTTTCTAAAATAGAGTCAATTCATATTACTGCACTTAGTGTAATTTGTATGCTCTGGTTTTAACCCTGCTCCTTCACACTTATTTTTTCATGTAGAAACTACACACTGGGGTCACATATAGACACTCAAGTTTTCAATGTGTTACAAAAAAAAACTCCAAGCACGACAGGCCTAGAAGGCCCTTGGCCTACCATCCGGCTGCTGGCCTCACATCCACATGTGTTCATCACAGAGATAGACAATCATCGAGCCAGTGTAGGGGTGACATGTGGTCATCCTGTCGGATCCCCCAGCTGTTATAGCTGGTCTTCTCAACCTGGAGTTGCTACTTATTGTAGCTATCCAAATTCTTCATGATACTGGATGGGCACCAGTCCCATACTGGCCAAAAATCCATGAGAAAATTTCTTCCCCCTTGGGGACTCAAACCAGCGCAAGTCCTGTAGCTCTGCACTAAGGCATTTTGCCGTAACCACTTGGCTACGGTGCGGGACAAAAAACCAGCAAAATATTTATGATTGTGTGTTATTGTATTTTATTTTCATTGAAGAACACATGAGACCAAAAAACATTGCAAAAAGAGTTATTAAAATATTAAAAATTATCATATTTTAAAAGTATGCTCTTTCTAGAGTGTTCAATAAATGAATTACAAATATAAGTAGAAAACACATTACACAACTGAAATTAAAATAAAATGTTATTAGTCCAAATTATGACAACAGATAAATGTTATGAGAATTTTTTTTTTCAAAATTTGAGTAGGCCCATTACCGTACAAAATGACTTCGGCATATTCAACACACTGGGATCCAATAAACCCAAGCCACACAACTGATGAATTAACATCTATTCTCAACTACGTATTAACACCAACTGAGACTGTAAGCAGCATGCAGGCAAGCTTACACCATAATTCAAATTTACGTGAAGTGCTATGTTGCAATTTTCAGAAACTTTCACTCTATTTGAATCTGAAATGTTGGTGGAGTACAACAGAACCCAGTGTGTATGTGCAGGGTCAACATATTCTTATGTTTTTGGACAGTCTTTTTTACTTATTTTCACTTCATTTTTATATTTTATGTTATATGTTTTGAAGATAATATGAGAATAAAATGCTTGTTCTTCTGCCTCCTGGAATTTGGCTATGAACTTATTTTCATATCAAGAACTTGAATCCTTCCATCTTGTTTTAGTATGTCCAATATTTCTTTTCCCTTTGGGTTTATTGTTGAATAAAATGTGTGGAATTCTATTTGTAAACATTCTTTCAATGTGTTCAAACCAAGCAATTTTTTATATTTCAATTTGGCTGTAAGAATGAATATTCCTAGTTCATTTCTTATATTAACTTTCTTTTATTTTTTATCCATGATTGTTCAATCTGCTAAAATTTAAGCATAAAAACTTTATTTCTGCTGATTTTATTTTCTTTCTAACTGATTTAATAATCATCCAATTTTTGCATTCATATGTTAACATGGATGGTGTCAATGTTTTTTTAAAATTTCAGTTATGTAGATTTTAGAGTCTTACTTCTTAATATTTTATTGTTGCACACATGATATAAAACCTGTTTAATTTTTTATTTATGTCATTTTTCTGGTAGTAAATCCTAAATAATTAAAGCTATTAACCTGTTCTATTGGTCTGTTTTTAATTACTATTTTGTATCTTATATGATTTGCTCCTTTTAAGGTCATGGATTTTGTTTTAATTTCAGAAATATTCATGTTGTGCTTGTTTGCTTGTTTATTTAATTTCTGAGCTGCTATTTGTAGTTCGTCTTCTGATTACCAAATAGTACCTGATGATCATTGAATAATAATGCATTTAGAATCTGACCATTAATTCTAAAATTATCAAACTGATTAAAATAATAAAATACTTAATGTTACATTTAGTCCACCACTGTGGTCTCGAGGTAGCATGCTGCCTTGTCACGCAGTGGGCCCAGGTTCGATTTCTGGTCAGGACAGGTTCCTGGGTGAGGTTTATTTTCGGGATTTTCCTCATCTGTAAGACAATGTCAGGAATGGTCACCAAAAATCATCCGGCCATCATCATCATCATCCTTTACCAGTGTGGAATGGAACAGGAAGCTACCACACTTATAATTCCCTTATAAAGCTACAAAGCATAGCATGAAAATGCCATGATTGCAGTGAAAGACCTGCCCTCAGGCAGAATTACTATGGATGGATGTCACATTTCTATTGTTTAATAACTAATCTGCTAATTTTTAAAACTGTACTTAAATTTTAAAAAAATAATAAAAGCTATAATAATTATTTCTTTATTTTAATTTATGATCACTGAGTGGTGTGGTGCGGTTTCATCCCACTTCAGTATTTCTGCTGCAATATTTGACCTCATTAATGCTAGGTTAAAAGATCAGAATTTTGAACCCTATGAGTAATTTCAAGTCTTTAAGGACTTCAAATTTCAGCAAAAGAAATATTTTTATTATATTTTCAAATAATTGATAAGAATTTAATATTTAAAGGATGTGACATTATAAGGTTTATTTTAATTATTATGAGTTTGATTATTTGTGACTCACTTCATATTTGCAATTTTATTGCAGACCATGGTTTCAACACTACACGTGTCATTATCAATACTTTCTAACTGTTCAATCAGCTGTTCACGATCTTGTAGATTGATTTCTGCTCCCTACCGATGAACTTCCAAATCAATTTTTTTTTCTTTTTCTGCAGGAATTTCAAAATTCAATATTTTCTCTTTATTCTTGTGGATGTAAATTTTCTCCCAAATTGTGAGTTCCTTAGATTTATCTGTTTCAGTAATTTGGCCTTTGTTTCGATACTGTGTTTTTCTGACTGTGCATGTGTGCAGCTATTGCTGATGTTTATTTATTGCCACTGCGTGACAAGGCAGCATGCTACCTCGAGACCAAAGCAGTGGACTAATTCTCAAATTATCAAACTGATTAAAATAATAAAATACTTATATGTTAAAAATATTGTGAAAAAATGTTACATTTAGTTTATTGTTGCCTTCATCAATCTTTTCTTCTGATTCTTTTTGTTTGGTTTTAATTCATCTATTTTGGCTGTAATCATTTTTCGGTGCTAATTTAATGTTAAATTTGTTGAATTTTTTTTTTTTTTAAACTTGTTAAATGCCGAAGGATGGTATGTAAATTTCCTGAATTTTTTATCAATTTCTTTATCTGTCTGAAAATTACTTTCATTTATCATGTTTTGTTTTTTGAATCTGTTTATTTTTTTTATGAATAATCTTTTCTTCAATACCATTCTCTTTTACTATCTTTAATATGTGTTTTTTTTTTCTGCATTAAAATTTTCTCTGCTCATGGGGACAATCTGTTGAACTGTATGTTGAACAATTAAGACTGCCTGTTTATGTACAATGTGGTTGAAACCTGTTGCATTAATACATTTATCAGTGTGTGTTTCTTTTCAGTAAATTCAAAATTCTATTTACCTTTTTTCTTCATTTCTGATCAATTTTAGGTCTAAAAATGGAATTTGTTGGTTATTTCCAACATACCATTGTACATGTAATTGTTTTGTTATGAATATTCAAGAGTTTACAGCATCTTCCAAATGTTTTGTGACTGACTATTGCTATGATATTGTCCACATATCTACACCAAAATTTTAATTAGCATAGAGCAGAGATGAGAGTAGAGAGGAATACCTGAAACTAACCAAATTGTGCATAGATAAAATATTCTTCACTTACAGAGGAAAATACTACAGACAAAGAATAGCACTTGCAATGGGAAATCCATTATCACCATTTTTGTCAAATATCTTCTTCTTCTTCTTCTTAAACATAATTTGTAGGATTTTCATCCTGTTTATTTCCAAAATCACTCCTCGGAGGAAGACATATTGAATGTGCATTCACTGTCTATCCATCTCTTGGCTGGTCTTCCTCTTGTTCTTCTCCCATCCATTGGTCTATCTTCTTTAGCTCTTTTTGCAAGCCGGTTTTCTTCCATTCTTTCTATATGACCCTTCCAATATTTTCGTCTATCTATAATAAATTTGGTTATTTCTTGAATATGGCATTTGTCCCTAATTTCTGTGTTGTGTATTTTATCAAATGATGTTTTCACCTGAGTAGTTCTTAAGATTTTCATTTCGCATGTGCTTATTATTTGTTTAGTTTTTGTTGTATCAGTCCTAGTTTCTGCTCCATATACGATTACTAGTCGAATTATCGTTTTGTATATGCGGGTTTTGCTTTCTATTGATTTCTATTTTGTCAAATATGTTCATGGGAAACTTTGAATGGCAGATAATCAAAGCACACCCTTTGATTTTTAAATTTTGTTGTACATGTGTGGACGATATCATAGCAATATAAACATGTGTTTAAGAAAACAAACTATAAGATACGATAAGAAGTTACTCATTCATTCATTGCTATTTTTTTATTTATAAAATATATATTCAATTATGATTGTATCTCTTCACTTTGTATTTGATGTAATTTAGTGCAATCTTAAACAAGTGTATGTATTTAAAATGTATATTACAGGACGCCTCATAAATGGGAGCATTCATCAGGATCTTCCAATCACGAAGACTGCATATGTGCTCATTCTAGTGAATGAACTGGGTGTTAATGCATCTGGATACTCCCAAGCTCTTGCTTGGATAAGAAAAGCATTGAGTGAAGTAGCAAATAGTAACCTGAATCAAAATACAATTTATGCTTTGAATGTAGTACTGTTCTCTGCTAGTTGTATAATCAACTACCGGCTTGGGATATATGATTCTGCCAAGACAGACTACTTCTCCTTCAAATGGAAGTAAGTACTGTGATTAAATCTCATTTGTGACTATTCTCTTTTTATTTTAGCTTGAGTTTTCCAAATGAATTGAGGCTGTTCTCGTGAAAAGATTTTTGAAAATTTTTTACAAACCTTCATAAATCTTACTTAGTAGACAATGAAAATGACCATGACAATATATATATGTATATATATATATATATATATATATATATATATATAGTCCACTGCTGTGGTCTCGAGGTAGCATGCTGCCTTGTCACGCAGCGGGCCCGAGTTTAATTTCCGGTTGGGGCAGGCTCCTGGGTGAGGTTTTTCAGAGTTTTTCCTCACCTGTAAGACAAATATCAGAAAGCTAAGGGTCCAACAGTCCCAAAAATCATCCGGCCATCATCATCATCATCATCATCCTTGTCATTATCATAAGTAATGCCACGAGTGATTTCCAAATTATCGATAAATTCACGACTCACGAAGTGAGGAGTGAATTTATCTAGAGAATTTGGAAATCAAGAGTGGCATTGTTAGGACTATTTAACGAATAAAATAAAGCTGTTTACTCACAATCATTATTTAACTACAGTTATTTAAAATATTTTTATATTTAAAGTAAACGGTGATGTTTGAAAACTAATGAGAAACGATAGGTAGCCTACGCTTCTACTGCTTCTTTTGTTTATCACTGCAACCAGATCATACTATTTATTGCCAAAGGAACGCAATATTGTAAGAATGCTCTCTAGTGGAGAAAAATGAAACACATCAATCTGTATATTAATTCATTTTTGATGTCGTATACATTTAAGAAAGTGCAAACAGTGGTTTCTTTTTTTGGTGGTATAATCAATTGCTACAAATGTTGACATGTAAGCACTATTATATACAATCTGGTAGCCGTATTTGTTATAGGCTCAGTCACTGCAAAATAACGGTCAGACCTGTTCAGAATATTAAAAGGAGGAGCTTTGCTTAATATATGATAATCCTAACGTTGATAATTATTTCGTGAAACACGTCTCTGATTGGTTGTAATACAGAAATCATTGAAACGTGATTGGTCATTGACTCCCATTTGGGGCATGAGTTAAATAGTCATCATAATCCTTGACCGGTGTGGAAAGCAACAGGAAGCTACCACACCTATAATTCCCTAGTAAATCTGCAAAACATAGCATGAAAATGCTATGATTGCAGTGAAAGATGTGCCCTCGGGCAGAATTATTATGGATGGATGGATATATATATATATATATATATGTTATATTCTAGATTTTTATGGATTTAAGTATGATTAAGAAAGTTTTCTTAGGTTTTCCGCATCATGGATTCAAGGTCAGCCTCTGGCCACTGACTTCGACATTTTGGCATGATCCTACATTCCATTATCAACGAATAATCTCTGGCCACTGATTCCAACATTTCAGTATGATCCCACATGCCATTATCAAGGAATAATCATTCCTTGATAATGGCATATGGGATCATGCCAAAACGTCAGAATCAGTTATTCCTTGATAATGACATGTGGGATCATGTCGAAATAATGGAATCAGTGGCCAGAGGCTGACCTTGAATCCATGATGCGAAAAACCCAAGAAAACTTTCTTAATCATACATATACAATTAATCATACAAAACAATTAGAGGAACACTAAGAAATATGCAAATATTTTTTCATTGGATAAAGGTACAAACATGAAATTAATAAAGTACATTATTTGTGGTTATTTATTTATTTATTATTGATCATGTCAGTAAAAACAAATGAATAACGCTGACAATTAACTTTTCAAATAATTCCGCTATGTAAGCAATTGAATCTTGTGCTTATTTTTCAAAGATTAAACAACTCGTTATATAGAGTTAGTATTGTGTATGGCATCCAGGACATTCGTTGACAGTTTGGCACCTTTGTGGCCATGCCCCCAATAAGATTCTGGATTTCCTCTTTGCGGGAATATTCTCCCATTCCTCCTTCAGAGCATCTCCAAGTGATTGCCAGAGTTTGGGGAGCTTGGATGTCGGTTTCCGGACCTTCCTTGTCTAGAAGATCCCACAAGTGTTCAACAGGGTTTGAGGTCTGGGCTGACCGCTGGCCACTCCATTACCTCAATTTCATTACTCCTCAGGAAAAATCCATGGTTGACAGCCGCAGAATGTGACCTGGGCATTATCCTGCAATAAACAGAAATCCAGGGCCTACTCCAATTGGCAGCAGGTACTACATGCTCTTACAGAAACGTACGATTTATACCCGAGACAGCCATTCAAGTCGCTGGGGAACAAGTACAAGGTCCGTACGATTGTTGTTACATAACTCCGGCCCACACCATAAGGGGGAACCCTCAGAATCTATCAATTTCCTTGTACAGCCTCTGCAGAAAATCTTTCTCCTGGCCGTCCCCACACCCTCAATCGACCATCACAACGTGTAAGACGCATTACCTGGATTTGTCCGAGGAAGGAGCACAGACTCCCACTGGTTCAGGTTCCAATCACCATGGTTTTCAGCATACGTATGTCTTGCTGCCTTATGCCCATTTGTTAAGCGCGGTTTTTTAACGGGGCCTTTTGGAGTAATATTCTCTTTCCTTAATCTGTTCCTTATGGTTTGCGTCTGAAACCTAGATTCGGGAAGCCATATGAAGGTCCTTCTGCAGGTCTTTGGCAGTTTTTGTACGCTGTCAAAGAGCAGAAAAGAACAATGTATCTGTCATCCTGGGGGATTGTTTTAAATTTACGGCACCTGGCCACATCTTCTACAATACTGACATGTCTCTCTGTGCCTGTTGCGTGACCTGGACACAACGGAAAAGGAGAAGAAACCCCAAGGCTCTCCTAGCCACTTGGCGACAGAGATTGACCTTGTCGTAAAAGATGTAGAGCATGATACACTTCAAACTATTTTAAATGCCTCATGTTTGTCAGAGACTTCAATATAAACAAGGCAATAATCAACATTCGTCACTTATAGCAACATCAGGAAGCTTACCAATTAGAAGTGGCCAGTGCCTTCCAAAATAAAAAAATTCTCTATATTTGTTATTTGAGGTAATTTCTCTGTATTTAGGCCATGGATCTTTAAAATTTGTATCCAATGATAAAATTAATAATTCAATTTACATATTGTCCAACTTTCAGCATCACAGCTTTAAAAAACAATTACTTATTCAATTTATTACAAGTGTTCCTCTAATTGTTTTGAGCAGTGTGTATGTATATATATATATATATCTGTTAATTTTGAAGTGACTGCAGTTTTTGTTTTATGGAACCAAACTTGGCATATAGCAATCAATTAAAAAATGTACGTAAGAATTTATTAACCACCAAAATGAAAAATTATTCTCCAGAAATCAGACAAATCCAATCATTGGAAGTCAAGGTTTACTGAAAAGCCAAAACTTAAATTGCTCTAATTGCTTCCATGTTTGTTTTCTCACAACGAAACTTGCGTCTAACATTTGAAAAGAAAACGTAATATCAAGTTTGTTAATCAGCAAAATCTGATCATTAAGTTTAATGGTTAACCTGAAAACTGAAATTTTGATGGCAACATTTTCAATATTCTACTGAGTGTTTCTCACATTAAAACTTGGTATATACAACTAAATTATCAAAATGAAGATATATTCTGTTAACTAGCAGAATCAGACCTTTAATTAGAATTGCTGATGATTTTGCTTAGTTCATGCATGATGAAATTTCTTTAAAATCAGCATAATTTTCTGTTACCCCATATTTTTTTTTTTTTTTTTTTTGCTATTCTATGCTATGAGTACATGTGAGAATGTTCCAACGAGAGAACAAATGACTGCTAGCATCATATTTTCCAACATGATAATACTAATTTCCACTATCAGAATGTGGTTTAATACATTTTCATTCATTTATTACTAAGTCCCTGTACCACATACACATTTTATTTCATTAGATGAGAAAATGAGCAATTTATGGTTAAGAAATGGACAAATTAGTGTTCACCAGATTAGTTTACAGTTTATTGGATAATCTGGCAACCCGAAAGGATAAGTTGGCAATTCTCTTTGTACAGCCTTTGAAATAAATTATGGCGCACAGATAATTTTCAAGTTTCAGATCATAAGCACTGCGCATGATCAGAGATCAGCTATTTGGTTCACACAAGTATACAACTATTTGAGAAACTGAAATATGTTCTATATCGTTGTGTGTCATGCAATGGAAAATAATTTCGCATAAATAAGTAGTACAGTAAATACTAAAAATAAAACAAAGCAAAATAAATAAAACAAAAGAAAGAAAATTAATTGAAATAAGGACGAGAGAGAAAAAAAAAAAAAAGCATGACAATGGGATTGAACAGGTGACCTCATGCATGAGCAACAGAAGCTCCCTCCACTAGACCATAACAATCCCTTCTAGAAATTGTCTGCATGAAGGACTTACTTGTATAATGGAATTAGATATTAACTTGACTTACTTAAAATTAATCAGACGGGTTTTGTTATTAGTAGAGGAAATAAATAATTTTGTTATGCCTTGTATTTTGTAAACAAAGTAATGAGACGTTACAATTGTTATTCATTTTCTGTGAGCTGTTTCCTTTAATTAATTTATATCCCTATATACACAAATTTATTTATATAATGAAGCCTGGTAATGTAGGCATTATAAAAATTGACGTTATTTAAAAAAAAAACCTTCCTGACCAGGATCGAACGTGGGCCTGCGTCGTCGGAAAACAGCATCTTACCAACTGCTCCACTGAAATGAACGTTACGAACATTGCATGAAGAGAGGCTTATGCTACCTGATTTGTACTCAAACGAGTCAGCACATGTAACAACGTACTGGTGTGAATCGCTCTTCAAAACTCTTAACTTTCCATCATCAAGAGTTGTGCCATTATTTTTTTCAATGGCTGTACAATGACTAATGCATGTATTCTATTTAAGTATAAGAATTTTAGGTAAAATTACTTCAATTCCAAGTCCTTTATCACATTTTTTGGGTAAAAAATCAACATATACATTTTCCTCATAATCATTCATATACTATAATAATACTAATTTGTGCATTTTTCATTGTTTTATTCAGATCTATGTAGGTGGACACCTAGCATACAATCCCTTTTTCTTTTCTTTCTTCAGATGCATCTTATTTATTTTAATGTGAATACAATATAAAGGGAAGTTGAAGCAATTCATAATTAGGTATAAAATTATCTATATGAATAGTAAAAAATTTCCTATATAGTGGATGGTATTCATTTTTAGTTTATTTTAGTGTTTAAAAAGTTAAATGCTAGATTGTGCACCAGATATATGGATTAAGTTCCATGACCTTCCATGTATGTTATTAAAATACAAAGATCCTCAGTACCGATACTAAGACAATGTTGCCACATTGCTTTTCTTCCCTCAGTTTCAATTAAAACTCGGAACGTGGAGCAGTCGATTCAGTTATACAATTGTATACCGTAATTAATTGTTATAATTATCGGTGATTTATTGTGATATATAGCCCGAATAATAATACAACATATCTACATATTATATTTGTTTAATATATAAGTGATTTCAACATGTGGCGGCAATGGGAAAATATTTCAGACTGAATGGATAATGTGACACAAGAGGAAGAACCTCTTAATAGTTCAAGGAACAATAAATTACATTGACAGACTCTTAGTAAGCAGTGTCAGCAGTCGGTTTGTAATAAATGTTTATGATTAAATTAAAGAAAACAATCTCGTAAGAGAGTCTCTTAGATAAACTTTGCTATTCTTCCCTCAGTTTCAATTAAAACTCGGAATGATATGGAGCATTCGATCCAATTACAAAATTGCATACCGTAATTAATAGATATAATTATCAGTGATTTATTTTGAATAATAATACAATATCTACATATTATATTAGTTTAATATGTAAGTGATTTCAACATGTGGTGGCCATACGAAAATATCTCTGACTGAACAGTTAATAATAATAATGATAATGACCCTCCATGGTATCTTTACCTTGTCGTGGTGGAGTGGCTTGCATGCTTAAATGATCCTGAGAGCTATGCCGGCGGTAGCATTGCTGCCGATAGGGTTACCCATGCCGGACTGGTCGAAGGTGATAAGCCAGATGAAAAAAGTACCTTGGTCGAAAGAGTGACGATCTTTCACCGTAAAAATACAACCATCAAGAAATGCGGACATGGGTTCAACTGGGGTAAAATTTTCCAGAGGTCAAATAGTCCCCCATTCGGTTCTCCAGGCAGGGACTACTTCAGGGAACACATGCCAAAGGCTCAAACACAGGGACATGTTCCTAGGAACATGGAATGTTAGGACTTTATACAATAGCGGGGCACTAGAGATATTAACGCGGGAATTAGATAAATCACCCCTGGATATAGTCACTTTACAGGAAGTTAGGTGGTCAGGAATCAGGAAGCTTTGCATTATACTACGAGGGTGCAGAAAGACCTGCATTCGGAATGGGGTTTTTAGTCAGAAGGAGGATCCTATCCGCTATCCAAGATATTAAGTTTGTTAGTGATAGGATATCATACATAATTCTAAAGGGTAAACGACATGATCTTATAATTGTAAATGTACATGCCCCCACAGAAGATAAAGATGACAAGATCAAGGATGAGTTCTATGAAGAATTAGAATGCTTATTTGATAGCCTTTCATGATATCATATGAAAATTGTCTTAGGAGATTTTAAATGCAAAAGTGGGGCGGAAAGATATATTCAAACCAACAATAGCCAAATTCAGTCTTCATGAAGATAGTAACGACAATGGGGTTTGATTAGTCACTTTGCCACATCAAAGAATCTCATTGTTAAGTGCACAACATTTCAGCATAATAACATTCATAAATACACCTGGACGTCTCCAGATGGCAAAACTCGAAACCAGATAGATCACGTATTAGTGGACAAATGCTGGCACAGTAGCAAAATCGATGTTAGATCAGTTAGAGGAAGAGACTGCAATTTGGATCATCGTCTAGTCAGGGTGAAAATCAGACAACGGCTATCGCTTATGAGAGGAATAAACGCTAAAGATGATTATGTAAAATTTGAATTAAAAAACTTGAAAAATGATGAAATGCGGCAAGAATACCAAATTAAAATTGCTAATAGATTTGAAGTACTGAAATCTTCAGATGACAATGTGGCAAATGAAGAAGAAACTGATATAAATAAAGAATGGGAGGCTATAAGAGATACTATTAAATTGTCAGCATTAGAAAGCATTGGTTGTTTAAAAAAGAGGTAAAACAAGAAATGGTTTGATGAGGAATGTGCCGACATTGTAACGAAAAGAAAGCTAGCAAAAATTTACATGGTTACATGAGCCAAATGAGGTAAATTTAGAGCAATTGGGTAGTATTAGACAGGAAACCACCAAGTTACTAAAGAGTAAAAGGAGGGAATATTTGAGAGAGAAGATTAATGATCTTGAAATGAATGCAAAAAATAGGAACATTAGAGAATTATATCAGGGAATTAGTATAGAGAAGAAAGGGTTTCAGGCTAGAACAAACATAATTCGGAATGAAAATGGGGATATGATTGCAGATTCCAGAAGTATATTAAATAGATGGAAAAGTTACTTTAATCAGCTATTAAATGTACATACAGAACAGGACATTGAGGAGGATAATTTACAGACAGCAGAAATGCTAGTCGCAGAACCAAGTGCATTAGAGGTTGAAATGGCGATTGAAAAATTGAAGATGTATAAAGCATCAGGTTCAGATGAGATCCCAGCAGAACTGATAAAATCAGGGGGAGAAAAATTGATGGACAAGATACGCTGGTTGCTTAGTATGATTTGGGAAAAAGAATCTCTTCCAAATGAATGGAAAGAATCAATTATCGTACCAATTTATAAGAAAGGAGATAAAACTGATTGCAACAACTACAGGGGCATCTCATTACTTTCAACTTCGTACAAAATTCTAACAAATATATTAGTAAGCAGACTTACTCCCTATATTGATGACATTCTAGGAGATCATCAATGTGCATTTAGAAGAAACAGGTCTACAACAGATCAGATTTTTAGTATAAGACAGATTTTAGAAAAGAAATGGGAATATAATGGTACTGTACATCAACTATATGTAGACTTCAAAAAAGCATATGATTCAATTAAGAGGGAGAAGTTATATAGTATCCTGCTGGAGTTTGAAATTCCTAAAAAGTTAGTTAGACTTATACGAATGTGTCTAAATGGCACAAAGAGTAGGGTGCGTGTAGGCAAACAGTTTTCGGACACTTTTGAAATCCAGAATGGGTTGAAGCAAGGAGATGCACTATCTCCTCTACTATTTAATTTTGTACTAGAGCATGCCATTAAATCTTTAGAGAATGAGGAAGGCTTACAACTCAATGGTATTAATAAGCTGTTAGTTTATGCTGATGATGTAGTATTGGGCCGATAGCGAGGAGATACTAAAGGCCAACACGCACACACTATTGAGTAACACTAAGAAATTAGGACTGGAAGTAAATATCAATAAAACTAAATATATGGTCACACGTAGAAATACATTATATAATGGAAATGGACAGCTAATGACAAATGAGGGAAATTTTGAGGAAGTGGCTGAATTCAAATACCTAGGAACAATAATCACAAATAGGAATGAGATGCACAAAGAAATTAAACATAGGCTCAATTCTGGAAATGCGTGCTATTATGCATTGCAGAGACTCTTGATGTCCCAACTCCTTTCAAAAAACGTTAAGCTGAAAATATATAAAACTATTATTCTACCAGTTATATTATATGGGTGCGAAACATGGACTCTTACTTTAAGGGAGGAAAGGAGATTACAAGTATTTGAGAATAAAGTACTTAGGAAAATTTTTGGACCAAAGAGATATGAACAGACAGGTGAATGGAGAAGACTACATAACAATGAACTACATGGTCTTGATAGGAAGCCAGATATAATAAGAACAGTTAAGTCTCGTAGACTGCGATGGGCAGGACATGTTGCACGTATGGGGAATGAAAGACTTGCATGGAAGCTTCTTGTAGGAAAGCCAGAGGGAAAACGCCCAGTTGGTAGACCAAGAATGAGGTGGGAGAATAACATTAACTATGATTTGAGGGAAGTAGATTATACAGGGAATGATTGGAAAGCATTAGCTCAGGATAGGGATGTATGGAGAGCTTATGTCCGTGCGGCCATGAACCTACGGGTTCGATAGTGCCAGTGAGTAAGTAAGTAAGTAATAATAATAAGAAATTAAAATAAATTAAAATCCCAACTATGGCCAACTCACTGGCTCTGTCAAACCCGTAGGTTCTTGGCCGCGCTATCCTGAGCTAATATTTTCCTATCATCCCCTGTATAATCTACTTCTCTCAAATCATGGATAATGTTATTCTCTCAACTCATTCTTGGTATAAAACTGGGCGTTTTCTCTCTGATTTTCCTACCAGAAGTTTCCATGCACCTCCTTCATCCCCCATATGTGCAACACGTCCTGCCCATCGCAACCTATGAGACTTAATTGTTCTTATTATATCTGGCTTCTTATACATATCATGTAGCTCACTAGTATGAAGTTTTCTCCATTCACCTCTCTGTTCATCACTTTTTTATCCAAAAACCTTCCTAAGAACTTTATTCTCAAATACTCGTAATCTTCTTTCCCCCTTAAAGTAAGAGTCCATGTTTTGCATCCATATAATAAAGGTATCCCATTTCAGGCCTAGGAGGCCCTTGGAGAAGTAGGAGGTTAAGACTCCCACTTTTCTGGACAATCTGCACATGATGTCAGCCGGGTTGTCAGCCCTACGTGACGGCCGTCTTTACCGCCAGAACAAGTGTGTTGTACTCATTTCCATTAGAGACTGAGTCAAGCCCAGGGTCATGGTGTCACCAGAAGGTTTGGATCAGTTTAAAAATCCTGACACCATGGGACTCGAAGCCTCGACCTTCAGGATTGTAGTGTAGTGCCTTAACCAAAAACTCCTAAGAACTTTATTCTCAAATACTCATCATCTTCTTTCCCCCCTTAAAGTAAGAGTCCATGTTTCGCACCCATGTAATATAACTGGGAGAATAACTGCTTTATATATTTTCAGTTTAACATTTTTTTAAAGGAGCTGGAAAGACATGAGTCTCTGTATAATAGCACGCATTTCCAGAATTGAGCCTATGTTTAATTACTTCATACATCTCATTCCTATTTGTGATTATTGTTCCTAGGTATTTGAAATCAGTCACTACTTCAAAATGTCCTTCATTTGTCATTAGATATCCGTTTCCATTATATAATGCATTTCTATGTGTGAACATATATTTAGTTTTATTGATGTTTACTTCCAGTCCCAATTTCTTAGTGTCCAATAGAGTGCATGTGTTGGTCCTTAGTATCTCCTCGTTATCACTCAATAATACTACACCATTAGCATAAAAATAAATACATATATAATTTTAATTTTAAAAGTTAAACAATAATATATAATAACATAAAAATTAAATAATAACATAAATAATCAATGTCTTCTGTCCTTGTGTAATAAATGCCCATAGCACTATGAGAAACGTGACAACACCACATGTTAAGTATTGCCGCATGGAACCCGCTTTTATGTAAACTGTTAACCATCAGAGTGAGGCGATAATACATACGTTGAGAAAGCATGTGGTTCTGTTAATAGCAATTTGTCCATCTGATAGGGACATTAAGCCTTGTGACTCCAACAAAAGTAGGCTATGTGTTGGTGCTGGGTTTCATGTTCCTCTCTTCTCTTTATTATCTCAACATCATCTGTACACAAACACATAAGTACACACTCATATCTGTAAACAGTACAAGTCAGTGGCAGAGCGTGGAATTTCAACAAGTGTTAGCCATTTTTTTATTTACAGTAATATGGATATAATATTGTGTTTATTATATTATTTCTAATAAGTAAATGAACTTCTAAAAAGAATGACATGCAATATTAGGAGTATCAAATATAATAAAATCTTATCTTATAATCAAAAATATATTCAAAATGAAAACCCTCAGTTGCTAAGGACACCTAGCTCTACTGAACACATTGTCAATCAATTACAAGATCTTTTTGATTATATTTCTTAAACTTTGCATCATATATTGCATTTTAAATCATCAATGGAATTCAGGTTATTAGCATATGCATGTTCCTTCAAATTCCTTCTCAAAAAAAAAATCTTTTGTTTTAAATCTGGGCTTTATAAACTGTCTGGAACTAAGGAGAACCCTTGTGTTATGGCATAAAATCCCATAATGTGGGAAGGGGTCAAGCCTTCTAATGATCCTGCCTTTTTGTCTTAGTATGATAATTTAGAATAAAATAAAATACATTTTGAATGTTTTTATATTAAAGCTAAATGTTGAGTCAAAAGAATTATAAATTTATAAAAAAACTTTTGTAATCAATGGTTTAAATGTGTACACTCTCCTGGCGCGACAGGCCTACAAGGCCCTTAGCCTACCAGCCGGCTGCTGGCCTCACATCCACATGTGTCAATCACAGAGGTAGATGATAATCAGCCAGTGTAGGGGTGACATGTGGTCAGCATGTCGAGTCCCCCAGCCGTTATAGCTGGTTTTCTCAACCTGGAGCCGCTACTTATTGTAGCTACCCAAAATGCATCACGATGCTGGTGGGCACCGGTCCCATACTGGCCAAAATACCATGAGAAAATTTCTTCCCCCATGGAGACTCGAACCAGCACAAGTCCCGTAGCTCTGCGCCAAGGCTTCCTGCCTTAACCACTCGGCTACGGCGCGGGACTTAAATGTGTACAAAGAATGCCAAATAATCGTTTGTCAAAACAGATACTTATTATAAACCTGAAGACCACAAGAAATGTAGGAAGACCTAAATGACGTTGGAAGGATGGCCTGTAGCATATTGTGCAGCGGGGAGCAGAACAGGTCAATAGGCCCATACCTTGATGATGATGCTCATCATTGATTTTTAAATTTCATCAATGGATAAGCTGTAGTTAAAATGATTTATATTTATGTTACCTATATAAAAATGTTTAGGGGGTCTTGGGTGTTTCTGTGCATAAAATATGGTTATGCCATGTTTTTCACATATCCTATCCAGCTCTATGGCATATATTATGTATGATGAGAAGGTATATCATACTGAGTATAGTCATTTGTTCAACAAGTGAGGATCTTTATAGTGTTTGTCAGCATTAGTAGGCTATATGTGAAACCTAGTTTCTCTCCATCATCATCTCACACTGTAATAACAATTACAATCACCCACACCTGAATTCCCTTATGTAAATTATACAAATACCAGTAATAATATCCATCCACAGTAATTCTGCCCGAGGGCAGGTCTTTCTCTGCAATCATAGCATTTTCATGCCATGCTTTGCAGCTTTACTAGGGAATTGTAGGTGTGGTGCTTCCCGTTGCTTTCCACACCGGTGAAGGATGATGATGATGATGGCCATATGATTTCAGGGACCGTTTGGGCTTTAAAGTTTTCCTGACATTTGTCTTACAGGTAGGAAAAAACCCCGATAAAAACCTCACCCAGAAAAACTGCCCCAACTGGGGATCGAACTCAGGCCTGCTGCATGACAAGGCAGCACGCTACCTCGAGACCATGGCGATGGACAGTAATAATATATATATATATATATATATATACTAAAGCATGAACAATGTTATAGATTGACTTTAGATACTCCTCCAGATAAATTTGAAATGCTAATCTGTGCTTCCTACAGTAACACAGCTTAGGATGGCAAGAGAACAGAGGAAAATAAAAGGGCATATTCATTGATGTTATTATCATAAAATTATATATAGCATATTATTATAATCATAACTAACTAACTCAATGGGCTCTATCGAAACTGTAGGTTCATGGCCACATGGACATAAGCTCTCCATACATCCCTATCCTGAGCTAATGTTTTCCAATCATCCCTGCATAATCTACTTTCCTCAAATCATGGATAATGTAATTATACACCTCATTCTTGTTTTCTCTCTGGTTTTCCTACAAGAAGCTTTCATGCACGTCTTGCATTCCCCATTTGTGCCACATGTCCTGCCCATCGCAGTCTATGAGACTTAACTGTTCTAGCTTCCTGTACATATCATGTAGCTCACTATTATATAGTTTTCTCCATTTACCTGTCTGATCATCTCTTTTTTGGTCCAAAAAATTTCCTAAGTACTTTATTCTCAAAAATACTAGTAATCTCCTTTCCTCCCTTAAAGTAAGAGTCCATGTTTCACATCCATATAATATAATTGGGAGAAAAACTGTTTTATAATTTTTTAGTTTAATGTTTTTCAAAAGGAGTTGGCATGACAAGAGTCCCTGTAATGCATAATAGTATGTATTTCCAGAATTGAGCATATGTTTAATTTCTTTGTGCATCTAATTCCTATTTGTAATTATTGTTCCTAGATACCTGAAATCTGCCACTTCTTCAAAATTTCCTTCATTTGTCATTAGCTGTCCATTTCCAATATATAACACATTTCTATGTGTGAATACATATTTAGTTATATCAATGTTTACTTCCAGTCCCAATTTCTTAGTGTTATTCAGTAGAGTGTGCATGTTGTCCCTTAGTATCTCCTCGTTATCGCAATAATACTTCATCATCAGCATAAGCTAACAGCGGTATAGACCTAAAATAACTGTAAGGAAGAGGCCTTGAAGAGATTGATTATAATTATTTTCTAGTAAACCTATTAATACCATTGAGTTGTAGGCCTTTTTCATTCTCCAAAGATTTGTTTGCAAGCTCTAATACAAAATTGAATTGTAGAGGAGATAGTGCATCTCAGTGCTTTAACCCATTGTGAATTTCAAAAGCATCTAAAAACTGTTTGCCTACACGCACCCTACTCTTTATGCCATTTATACACATTCTTATAAGTCTAACCAACTTTTTAGGAATTCCGAACTCCAGAAGGATACTATATAACTTCTCCCTCTTAACTGAATTGTATGCTTTTTGAAGTCTACATATAGTTGATGTACAGTATCATTATATTCCCATTTTTTTTCTAAAATCTGTCTTATGCTAAAAATCTGATCTGTTGTAGACCTGTTTCTTCTAAGTCCACATTGATGATCTCCTAGAATGTCATCAATATAGAGAGTAAGTCTGCTTACTAATATATTTGTTAGGATTTTGTACGAAGTTGAGAGTAATGAGATGCCCCTGTAATTGTTGCTATCAGTTTAACTCCCTTTCTATAGATTGGTATGATAATCGATTCTTTCCATTCATTTGGAAGAGCTTCTTTTCCCAAACTCATACAAAGTAACCGACGTATCTTGTCCATCAATTTTTCTCTCCCTGATTTTATCAGTTCTGCTGGGATCCCTTCTGAACCTGATTCTTTATACATCTTCATTTTTGTATCACCATTTCAACCTCTAATGCACTTGGTTCTGTGACTACCATTTATGCTGTCTGTAAATTATCCTCTTCACTATCCACTTCTGTATGTACATTTAATAGCTGATTAAAGTATTTTTTCCATCTATCTAATATACTCCTGTATTCTGCAATCATATCTCCATTTTCATTCATAATTATATTTGTTCCAGGCTAAAACCCTCAATTCTCTATCCTAATTCTCTGATATAATTCTCTGATGTTCCTATCTTTTGCATTCACTTCAAGATCATTAATCTTCTCTCTTTTACTCATTAATAACATGGTGATTTCCACTCTAATAGTACCTATTTCTTCTAAATTTACTTCAATTTTCTCGTGTAGCCAATTCATTTTTGCTTGCTTTACAAGTTAGTACATTCCACATCAAACCATTTCTTGTTTTTCCCCTTTTCTGAATAACTAACACTTTTCGATGCTGACAATTTAATTGTACCTTTTATAGCCTTCCATTCTTTATTTATATCAGTTTCTTCTTTGGGTGTCACATTCTTATCTGAAGATTCCAGCATCTCAAATCTATTAGCAATTTTGATTTGGTATTCTTGCTGCAGTTGATCATTTTTTCAAGTTTTCAATTCAAATTTTTCAAAATCATCTTTAGCGTTTGTTCCTCTCATGAGTGATAACTATTGTCTGATTTTCACCCTGACCAGATGATGATCTGAATTGCAGTCTGCCCCTCTAACTGATCGAACATTGATGATGTTACTGTGTCAGCATTTGTCCACTAATACATGATCACCTGTTACTGAGTTTCACATCTGGAGATAACCAGATGTATTTATGAAATCTTTAAGCTGGAATGTTATGCTCTTAACAATAAGATTCTTTGATTTGGCAAAGGTGACTTAACTAACTCCATTGTTGTTACTATCTTCATGAAGACTGTATTTGCCTATTGTTGGCCTGAATGTATCTTCCTGCCCCACTTTGCATTAAAATCTCTAACACAATTTACATATGATAACGTGAAAGGCTGTCAAGTACGCATTCTAATTCCTCATAAGAACTTGTCCTTGATTTTGTAACCTTATCTTCTGTGGGACCATGTACATTTACGATTACAAAATCATGTTGTTTACCTTTTAGAATTATATAAGATATCCTATCACTGACAAAAATAATATCTCGGATAGCGGAAAGGATCCTTTTTCGGATTAAAATTCCCATTCCAAATTCAGGTCTTTCTGCACCACCATAGTATAATGCAAAGCTTCCAGACTCCTGACTACCTTCTCCTGGCCATCTAACTTTCTGTAAAGCTTCTACATCAAGGGTGATTTATCTAATTACTGCATTAATATATCTAGCACCCTGCTATTAATATAATGTCCTAACATACCATGTTCCTAGGAACATGTCCCTGTGTTTGAGCCTTTGGCATGGATTCCCAGAAGTAGTCCCCCCTGGAGAACCAAATGGGGACTATTTTACCTCCAGAAAATTTTACTCCAGTGGAACCCTTGTCCGCATTTCTTGATGGTTGTATTTTTACGGTGAAAGATCGCAACTCTTTTGACCAAGTTTACTTTTTTGTCTGGCTTACTGCCTTCAACGTGTCTGGCATGATTATTGTAATCATTCTTACCAAAATTATAACTATATAATATGCCTGCAGTTGTAAGATTTTTTGATATGCAGAAAAGAAATATTTATTTTGTTTGATGCTTTTATTTGGCTTAATTATTTTAATTTGTCAAATAATAAAAGTGATGATATATTATTTATTTGCTTATTGGTTTTATGTTTCAGTGTTGACTCATTGCCCAATGGGAAAAATGATATAGAAATTCAAGGACTGATTGCATTGGTACTTTTTGATCAAAGGAATTACATGGATTTCATGAATGGCAAACACCTACTGTGCATGATGGGAACCATTGATCGAAACAATTGGTTCTGGAATCTGATATATTTGAAATTCCTTAGACATGAAAACATTATAAATGGAAGATTTGGAGATATCAGTCAAGAAGAAGTGTTGCAGATTATTTATCTGCTAAATGCTTCAAACACATTGCAGGATATTTTAAAAATAGTAATACTGTACAATGACCAATGCTACATATTGATGACCAATAGATACTGGCAAGAGTATTATGCTGCTCTTGAAAACGATTCACACAAAGTTGCATTTGAATACCTCGTCAAAGTCTATTCAGAAATTCCTTTAATTGGAATTGCTGATTTCATGGATGAAACTGAGCCAATTCCAACTTCACTTGAAAGTTTATTCAGAGTCACAAGAAACATGATTGACCGTTGTTACAGTTACAGAAGTGACAGGATGGTGCATATTGTAAGTAAATACTTTCTTTATTCATTTTTTTATGTTGGTTATACACATAGCAAAAAAAAAAAAAAGAAGAAGAAGAAGAATGAGCAGCTTTAAAATGCAGAGTCCCTGCTATGATTCACTGCACATGCTCAAAGAGCTAAAGCTGTAGTTCACGAGGTAACACATTGTTAAATGTTTTAAATATGCTGTATTTGGTATGAATCATCTTAAATAGTTAAAGAGCAGTGAAGGAGACATGTTTCTAGATATTTACAAGTGTTCAACATATACAATATTACTCAAATTGCAACATTTCAAATAAAGTTCAACTCTCATGCTTAGTGTAAAAATAAACAAGACAACCAGGATTTAGGCAACTAGTATCCAATGTTCGAGTAGCGTAGATTGTTAAACCAATTACAAAAAATGAAATACATATGAGAGGCAGGCTTCAAATCCCTTGACAGTAAATTTTTATTTAATTATTTGTATTTCTGCAATACATCCCATAATATTTCATTCCAGCCAAGTAATCTATATCCAATTTACAATATTTTAAGTAATATTCCTGCCTTTTTAAACTCTATAACACTATTTAGCTACCAGTATAAATTGAATTGTGTGCGCAGTATATCACATTTTAATAATAATGCCATAAATTTATGTAATAAAAGATAATATAGATTCATATATTTAAGTATTTATTTATTATGTATTAGGGAGGAAAATGTTATTTATTTTTTTATTCATTTAATGCAGGGCACTTGAAATACAGATCATTCACCCAAATGACAGACCTTATTAACATATTTACAATAAGTATACACAATTGAAACAATAACATAAAAACACTATAAAATTTAAATAGAATAATCTTAAGTAGATTAGGAGGTTTGCAGTGAGATCATTTTCCCTCTTGCCTCCCAGTAGCGTTGATGGAGTGTAGAAGTTGTTAGTGCAGAACAGTGGAGTAGGTGGGCAGAATCCATATTGGCACCAGTCCTGCACAGCATACAGAGAGGATTGTTCAATATTCCCAGACGATGAAGGTGGGTAGCGAGACAGTCATGTCCTGTTGCAATCCGAAATTTTGCGACAGCTTCTTTTCGTGGCCAATCTGGTACTTCAGAAACAATTTTATTTCTCCATTGGCTTTCTTTGGTCCTTTCTAACAATGCCAGATGGTATTCAGATTTTATCTTGGCGTGGATAGCAGTGGCAGATCTATGGTAAGGAATTTCTTTCATGGGTGCTTGTAGAATTTGAGTGCCTCGTTTTGCAAGAAGATCTGCAGCTTCATTTCCTGCGATCCCACAGTGTGATGGTATCCATTGTAGTGCAACTCGCTTTTGGAAGCAAATAAGGCTGTTGATGAATTTTCTGCACTCTACAACTTCTTTGCTATAAGCCGCTGTTAGATAGTTTGCAATTGCACTAATTGCTGCTTGTGAATCTGATAGGATAACAACATTAGAGAAGGATTCTGGTCTACATGTGAGGTGGAAAAGTGCTGTTCGAATGGCTTCTATCTCTCCATCAAAAGGGACACAATCTTTGCCAAGTGAAATATATGTTGCGAACAGATCACTGTAGATTCCAGATCCTGTATTTCCATTTGAACTGATTTTGGATCCATCAGTATAGACATGTAACCAACTCTCTGCTGGGTATCGGGTTGAGATGGTTTCTAGCGCAATGGAGCGTAGGATTTCAGGTGGTGTTTCTGACTTGTTAATAATTTGAGTTAAGTCGAGATCGAATTCTATTTTAACAATTTCAAGTGGGTTTTCTATTGGGGGGTAATTGTCCAGATTTAGTTGAGATATCAAACATGTTCTTTTTCTTTGTTGCATGTTGCATAATGCCTTCTTGTGTTTTTAATCTTCTGGGGGTGTGTTGATCTTGAGGGCAGTAAGGTATGTTAGGTAGCCGTATCAATTTTTCATGCACTTTCAGTGCATTTTCAGTGATTTTGGCTTCTATTTGAATGTTGTTAGTAAATAGTAGCATTGCGTCTATGGGGGTAATTCTAACAGCACACCAGTTATTAATCGTAGGGCTTGATTTTAAACTCTCTCCAATTTGTTGATATTTTGATGAGGAGCGGTAATTAACAACCACAACAATATGTCATGACTGGTTTTATGTATATTTTGTACGTCTGATTCAGCACAGAAGTAGCGCAAACCCCATTTGCAACCTGCCAGTTGTTTTAATATGTTAAGGCGGCTTTGGGTTTTATCAGTCATTCCAAGAGAGACGGGAATCAAATGTAACTCCCAAATATTGGAATGTTTCACCCTTCAATTAAAAGTTAGTTTATATAGATAACCCATAGATGATGGACAATAATAATAATAATAATAATAATAAATAGTAATACTTCCAAAGAGTTAGTTCGTTTTTCTTTCAGGCTGGACAAACAGAATAAAATAGAAAGCATTGTAAAAATTTTAAAAAAATTAACCTCAGGGAATCAAACCTGTGACCTCTTGCATACGAAGCAAGTCATAAGGCACTGAGCTAAGCGTTCGCTGGCTTGCTGTGCATAAAAGAATGCTCTTGATTGGTGGAAGGGGAACGTTTTGTAGATCTACTGAGCAATTAGTTTACTTGTGTGAATCACATGTTAAAACTTAAAATGTCTGAGATCAAGAGTCTGCTCATTCTTATTAAATGACTAAAACTAACTACACAAGATTCGCTCTAACAAATCCTAAGTTGTACCATTGCTGACTTCTAACAAGATCTATATTGTATTAATTATTCTACAAATCTACCTGCCTTAGGCTGACTAACTGAAGATCTTACTGGCAATATTCAGTTCTTACAGCAAACATTCTAAAACTAAACTCCACGGTGCAGAAGGCCTAGTAGATCTTGAGTTACCAGCCAACTGTTGACTCATATCCTCATGAGTTAATCACAGAGGTAGATGATCATCAACCAAGTGTAGTGGTGACATTTAGTCAGTATGTTGGGTCTCCCAACTATTATAACTGGTTTTCTCAACCTGGAGTTGCTACTTGTAGCAACTCAAAATTCCTCACGATACTGGGTGATACCGGTTCCATAGTGGCTAAAATTCCAATTAAATATCCCATCTTAATATCCTCTTACAGAAGAAAGCCTGTTGTAATGTGAATATAAGTTCACTAAAACATGTAAATCTGGAGATCTTGGTTTCAAATCCTGGTTTAGGCAGAAATTTTTTTCTTTACTTGTATTAACCAATGGATGTGAACAGCAAGCCTGAATAAATATATTCAATATTATGTCCATGATGCCTTAAACTCCTTGGATACAGCACAGGTCACAAAACTCTTACATAGAACAAAGCTCTCATTCTAAAGGCTATCCGCTCTTAAAGTGATCCTCATCAAAACAAAACCATGTGACCTGCTCGCTTTTCATTGGTTATGACACTGACATACTATGTAGAAGCAATAAGTACACAAAAAATTAGTTCCCTTCAATAAATTAAAAATATGTCCTCTGAATATAACATGTTATTCTTCATGAATGAAAATAATAATATTCAAAACATAGAAAATATTCTAAAATTTACCTAATCAATAATTACAACTTAAATTTGTTTATTACCAATGGATGATGCATTTGAGTCATGCTTCAGTCGATTCTGATGCAACAAAATGGTGAAGCTGTCTAGTTGTCTATTGCTGTGTCGCCATGTACATTTTCAAAACACAAGTCTGGCAAACCTTTGACTAGTGGTCAAGAAACAGTTATTTTAAATGTATTTCACAAGTTCAGTGAAAAATCTCACCAGCTTTCTTGTAATCTACCCCATTCAACGATCACATGTCTTATATACTTCACACGTGCTCCCTATCAATGTGACAGTAATTTTGGTAGAAGGATACAATTGGCATTTGTTTATGTTAGGATCACTCGAAGAGCTGATAAGTCATACGTATGATTTTTTAATAACATTATTCAGAGATATGAATCTCTGTTCTTTGAATGAGGAGCACAGATTTAGCTATAGGATATTGCTGTTGCCATAAAATCTTCCACCTCTTACAATCCTCAAACAGTAAATTTTGACCTCTTCATCAGTTTTCATTTCTAATCAAGTGAAGCAATATTCCATAATTCACCTCATATCCAGTATTGTAAGTAGACTGCAATTTCAAGGCCATAGTGGCTTCACTTAAGTACTTTCTCATCAACTGATGTTATGTCAATCTGAAGAACTACTTCTTCTTCAGTACTTTCTCGTCGACTGATGTTATGTCGATCAGAAGAACTACTATTTCTTCCCACTGTTAGTGGACCAATACACCTCTGGATCCAGTCAGGATCTGAAGGTTTTATCTGTCCACGAACAGAGGGAAGCAGAAGTAGTTCTTCTGATCAACCTAACATCAGTCGACGAGAAAGTACTGAAGATGAAGCCACCAAGGCTTTGAAACCGTGGTCTACTTAGAAGACTGGATATGAGGTGAGGCATGAAGCATTTTAATTTAATCTTAAATTAAACCTCATAGTGATTTTTTTCCTATAAAAGTTCAATATTCCATAATACTTGTCTGCCTATCTCCATACATGTGAATCTTGTATTCCATAGCAGTACAGAATCAATTAAGTATAGGTAGGTAGATGTCTGGGGCTTTCATAGCATTTAGTTTTAAATTTTGGCCCTCAAGTTTATGAAAATCATGTTTTTAATCATTTGTTCTATATATTACAAGCGCTTTTACTAAAATTATGAAAACGGTCTAATGGTTACTGTGCTCATGAGATCCGGCCAGGATAAATGAAATTTAAGAGGATAATACAGGGTACAACAGGACCTCACTGACAAAATGATGGGCCATGCAGAGAGGATCATTTTTGTGAAGGAATATATAGTCGCAAACATGTTGTTTATTAGTTACACACAGATGAAGGTGTTCACCCGTAATGGTCGGAATTGAATACAAACAATTGTACACATATCATTGTATTGAAAAAGGCATGTTTTTACAATAAGTGTTAAAACGGTCGACCCTGTGCCTCATTGCATGTTTGATATTGTCGCAGCAAAATTGGCAAACATAGCCGATCATGACAGGATTCTTTTGACGTCGTCAAAACATTTACTGTTTAAACACTTATTGTAAAAACATGTTTTTTTAATAAAATGATACGTGTACAATTGTTTGTATTTAATTCTGATCCTTACGGGTGAACACCTTCATTTGTACATGACTCATAAATTATGTGTTTGCAACTATGTGTTCCTTCACATAAAATGATCCTCTCTGCATGGCCTATCATCTGTATCATTTTGTCGGTGGGGTCCTGTTACACCCTGTATAATCCTGAGTAAGTGTACACTCCTGTGGAAGGAAAGTAATGCTGTAGGTACTCAAGCTAAAATAAGACGTTAATGACGTAAGTAGTTGAAGAGTTTTGATAAGTAAAATCTGCATAAAAAATCAAATCAATCGTGAATTCTTCTTACCTCATATATCTATGTTTTTAACACAGAACCACGTTTTCAGGAAACATCATTCCCATCCTCAGCTGTTATCACGACTGAGAGTCGGACAGTTGTGACAACCACTGAGGATGAGAATGATGTTTCGCAATAGTGCGGTTTCCATGTAAAAGAACAAAGATGTATGAGGTAAGAAGAATTCACAATTCATTTGATTTTTATTAAAAAAACCTTAAGATGTAAAATTCCCAGCTTTATTATATGAAAATTCTACTTACCTAACCTATTTCGTAAAAATAATGAAACAATGATAACTTTACTTTACATGAATTATAAACTTTATCATTAGTAAAATATAAATATGAATTAAAAAACTTCATACCTCACCTCATGAAATATGCTTTCTCACCTGACATGTTTCAAAATCCTTTGCTTTCATCATCAGCTACAATTTGAGTATTTGAATTGAGGTCATTAACACTCACTTTTATATACTTTTTATGAGGTGAAGTGTGAAATTTCTGATTCATATTTATATTCTATTAATAATTTTCTTTATAGTGTCACTTCATATTAATTTCATTTCATTTTTATTAGCATTTCCCATGCAATAGCTGAGTGGTTAAGGCAAGAAGCCTTGGTGCAGAGCCATTGGAATTGCACTGGTTCGAGTCCCTATGAGGGAAGAAATTTTCTCATAGAATTTCGACCAGTATGGGACCGGTGTCCACCCAGCATTGTGAGGCATTTGGGTAGCTACAATAAGTAGCGACTCAAGGTTGAGAAGACCAGTTGAGGGATCCGAAATGCTGACCACATGTCACCCCTACACTGGCTCGATGGTCGTCTACCTCTGTGATTAACACATGTGGATGTGAGGGTAGCAACCGGCTGGTAGGCAAGGCCTTCTAGGTCTGTCACACTTGGAGTTTTTTTTTCTTTTTATTAGCATCCATCATATTTCTGGAACTGAAATAATGGTTCTTATGTTTCATCTAATTTTAATAATATTACTAGTTGGGCACATAGAGCATGACTTCAGAACTAATTTTAGAGTAAAATAATTGTTGATATACAATGTGTCTCAGATATAAAGTTCAGTACTTTGCAAGACACTGTTGACAGATAATATATTAAGGGTTCAAGGAAAAGAAGAACTAACAAGGGACGCTTTCAGACCTCCTAACGAAACTTGCCACAAAACGTTCTGGGCTGAACAAGTATGAGGCCAAACTAATTGGTGATAAGTGCAGCATTTTGCAATCATTTACTACCTCTAAAACAAAGCGTTTAAAAGTAGGGTTTGCATCTGTAATGTTTATAGATATAAGTTATAATAATAATAGGAAAAGCGCGCACAAATGTTTATTAGTTTATGTCTCTGCTATATACCAGCAACGATTGTGTTCTCTTTAACAGACACTGAAATGATATCTTTCACATGGTTTATCACAGAGCTTACACACGCAGTCCCTTGACGGATCATGATATTTTGAATTTTGCAGAGTTTGTGGTGATATCCATGCACTGCCAGTCTTATTATTGCACTGTGTATCTTGTTGTTTGGTCCAGTCCAGTCTCAACTGATCATTGCATCTGTTGCGTAAAAATCATCTGGTATTTCTTTTCTCTTCATTTTTCTTATTTCCTTCAATGCAGTTTCCTGTTTAGTAGCTGGTAGCAGGAATTTTGTGCATAGATCTTCCACGAGGAAAGTTTCCCATGCTAATTCATATGCAAGTCTAGATGGAGCAAATTTCGAGATCCCCATTGCTGCTTTTAGGAATCTTGCTTTCACTTTTTCTAAGGCGTTTAAGTCTCCGTAACTGAGGTCAGTCCAAATGATTTCTATTCCATACGTTAAGATGGGAAGTATTTGGTCTCAAAAAGTTTCATGGCTGTTGCAAGCGACAGTTGTGTGATGTTTTCTATGTTGTATATGGCAACTATAGCAGCTGCCGCTCTCTTTTTCGTATGCATTCTGAAGGATGTGGCTGATTGTTTGGAGTGTTACTCCTAGATATTTGAAGGCGTTTGTGATTTTCAACGGGTTGCCCTGCAGTTGTATGTGGTCGCCATCTACCAGTTGACCACCCTTTGTAAATACCATTTGTACCATTTTTTATAGGTTTATATCAAAGCCATTTTTGTCGGCCCACAATGTGAGATTGTGTATTGTTTTTTGCAGTTCTTCCTTATCTGTCACTCCAAGTACCATATCGTCTGTGTACATATACATTTTTATTGATGGGCGGCATATCTGGGTTATATCTGCTGTCATCACATTGAAGAGGAGAGGGCTTAAAGGGTCCCCTTGAAGAACTCCTCTGGTTTGAATGACTTTCTCTGATTGCTGAACTGCATCATCTATCTTTAATCAATTTTGAGCTAGTATGTTATGGATAAGTGTTAGGGTATGTTCGTCCAGTTCATTCATGCTTCTCAACTTGGAGATCAGTAGTTTCCTGTCTACATTGTCAAAAGCTTTGCAGTAGTCTACAAATACAGCATAGAACTTCTGCTTCGGTCTACTCAGTGCTTCATGTACGTCTTTAAGTAGGTTGTCTACTGCCTGTAGAGTAGATTGGCTTTTTCTAAATCCAAACTGTTGGTCTGGTATTTTTCTGTCTATTTTATTTGTAAGTTGTGTGTTTAGGATGTTCGTCAAAAGTTTAAAGGGGTTGTTTTCTAGGGTGATCCCTCTGTATGAGTTAGGATTTTTTGTGGGTCCTTTTCCTTTGTAAAATACTTTTATTGTGGCCTGTTTCCATGCGTTTGGGATTTCTCCTAGTTCCAGACATTCATTTTTATTTCTGCTGTTGATTCTTTGTGGAATTCATTGAAGATTCCATCAGGTCCTGCCGCTTTGTTATTCTTGAGCTTGTCTATCGCCCTGAGGACTTCTTGCATTGTAATTTGTTGTGGTATTTCATCTGTGGGTGGTTTTATTTTGTCATAGGCTTGTTCTTTATTTTCCTGATTTAAAATTGACTGGAAATGTGTTTGCCATGACTTCATTTGTATAATTGGAGTATGCATTGTTTTTCTTCTTTTGAGTGCAATAAATGGATCTCTCCCGGCTGTTTCTGCTGTCTCTATGCCGATTTTCTCGATTTATTCGTTTTGTTTTTGCCTAAGGAGCAGCTTGTACTTTCTTGTGCGCTCCGCACAATGCTCTAGATCCTAGTTCTTGTTTGTCGATTTTTTGCTTGATGTAGTGCTTTGAGCATTTCTGTTCACTGTTTGTAGCATGCTGTGTCAAACCAAGGTTTTGCTTTTCTCTGAGTCGTTTGTGTTGTTGCTGTTTTGATTAGCTGTTCGATATTTTCCATTGCTTCTGTTATCTTATTTTGTCTCATGTTCGAATTTATGAATTTGATTTCTTGTTCAGATTCTTTCAGCTTCTGTACATTTATTTTTCTTGATATTTTGGTATTCTGCTGAGGTGTCTTGTTTTCTATAGTCACTTCTGTTTTGAACCAAGTTACGACTGGAATGTGTTTTCTGTGTGCTGTAAGTTCTGATGTTGTAAGGACTTCCTGTTTTTTTACCTTGATGTTATTTCCTTTTATGAATACCAAGTCTATTGTACTGCTGCCATTTTTGGCATAGTAGGTTTTCTGATCTGATTTGTTTATTAACCTGAAGTCTTCTTCTTCCAATGTATCGACTAGGATTCTGGATCTTTGGTTGATTGTGTCCAGTCTGCAGTTGAAATCCCCTGCTAGGATCACTGTTTCTTCAGGGTTAGTATATTTTTAGAGCACTTATCGTTGAGTCTATTACTTCTATGATGTCTGTTTTTGGGTTGAAATATAGACCAATTATGGTGACTAAGTTAGTTTTCACAAATACTATGTTCTTCTCTTTATGTTCAAAGATTTTCTGCCCCATTTTTGGGCTAAAATAGCATGATACTCCTCCTAAAGGTCTTCCTGTTGGTCCTTTAGTTGCTGGGGTGTGTGCTGCATATTTTCCTGGGATCTCAATTGATTTCCTTGCTACGGTTTCTGTTAATATAACAATGTCATATTCTTGTAGAGTTGTTTCTGATATTATGTTCATTATATTTCTCTGTCCTTCTATATTCCATAGGGCCATTTTCCATTCCATTTCCAATGGATCTACTGGGGTTTCTGGAGAAGTTGCATATTTACCTCCCAAATTCAAACAGAAATGTATCCACGAGCAGTTCATTGAAATAACAATGCAAAGGATTTATGACAGGGTCAAGATTGGAAAGAAAAGCATTCCAGCAAATGCCCGAAAATTCAAAACATTACCAGCAAAAGTGATACAAATAGTAAAGGTTCTTGAGAGAGATGGCATGATTGAAAACAGACATGCTCGCATTCAAGAGCATACGTACACCAAATTCAGTAAAGCATGTAATGTTGGAAACATAATTCACTACTGGCATTAAAAGACTTGGACGAAAGAAGCAGCTACTTTCATGGGCATTCCAAATTTAAAGCTAGAAATTATTTCCTCCGTCAATTCAAATGCCGCTACAAAATAACATCAAGCAAGATTACAAGTTTCATTACTAGGCGAGATGTTACTCTTGATATTGTTGTGAGGATCAGAGAATTGGAGTTTGTGCGAGAAATTATGGACTACGTTTCTGCTAATGCAATCGATGCCAACATGGTGTTGAATATGGATCAAAGTCAATTTGAATATGAAATTACCTCAAAGAGAACACCATCAATGACCAGGGAAAAGACAATTGAAGCAACTGTTGAAAGTGTTGCATCTACTACTCACTCCTACCCTATTCAGTTCCTGATTTCCATGTCAGGACACCTCACAAAGAAATTGTACATCTCTGTTTTCAGGAAGTGGGTGATAAATTTGGCAAATGTTTCCGAAACATTACAATGTAACCAACCTCTAAATTTCGAATATGATTGTAGTGCTAGTGGTAAGATGTCAACAGCTCTCATACTGTCCTGGATGCAACCAAAACTAAAGTTAGCAACACTTCTGCTGCTGGATTCAGGGTCTGGTCAAACAGACACAGGTTTATTGGCCAGAGCCTTCAAAAACAGGGATTTAAATTTACACACAAAAATCATAATACCTAAAACCACAAAGTACTATCATCCTCTAGATGTCTACTTCTTTTGCCAGTACAAACTATTTGCACAATGCATAGAAGAGAACCTATGTCATGATGAGGGGAATGCTGTCAAGCTACATAATAGGACCTTCATTTTCAAGTTGCATTCCTTGATATACGATCACTTGAGTGCACCACAGTACCAGCCTATGCTTCGCTATGCATGGAAGGTGTCTGGATACGTGTTTCAGGATATGCCAGTTCTGTTCTGTAATGTGTTGGGCATAAATTGTGCTGATCTTGACGTATGCAGCCTTACTTATTGTGATTGCATTTCTGCCATTATTTGCTCATGGTGTGAGATTCAAATTTGTTGCAGCAGTGCCTTCTTACACCACATTACCATGAGGTTGAATGAGGTACATACATGACATTTTACAAATCTATCTGTTGTACAAAATCTCATCATTTACATGTATCAAATTCACAATTAGATGATGTTAGGCACTCTATGACTACAAACATTAAAGTTGCAAACCCTACTTTTATACACCTTGTTTTAGGGATAGTGAATGATTGCAAAATGCCGCACTTCACACCAATTACTTTGGCCTCATGCTTATTCAGCCCAGAAAGTTTATTACAATTTTCATCGGGAGGTCCGAAAGCATTCCTTGTAAGAAAATTTTACAAAATATAAGATTTCACCTCCTTGTAATTGTATGATACTGGGGAAAATGGAAAAGGATCTCTGTAAAACAATTGTAATATGTTACAGAAGTGTGTGAGATATGGAACATTTCATAGAAAGATTGTTAATCTGCAAAATTTATTAATCAGGACTTAGCTCTTTTTTCCTCTGAGAACTTTAATGCAGTTTTCATGTCCATTATTTCCAGAGCCTTGTTGATCTATTAACAGAATATATGAACTATTGAATTATCACTAGAGAGGATTATAAGTTTAAGATTGTAACACAGATGGTATAGTGTTTATAAAAATGGAACTTTTTTTTTTAATTTGATTTAATGCTTGTATGTTTTTATTATTCATTTCATACATCTCAATGATGGATAAATTATATTTTCAAGAGAAAAATTATATGCTCATACTGGGGCTCGAACCTAGGACCTTTCACACTCTAGGCAAATTCTCTATTGAGTGAGAGCATTTGTCTAGAGTGCAGAAGGTCCTGCGTTCGAGCCCCAGTCTCACTTGGTAGAGCATTTGCCTAGAGTGCAAAAGGTCCTCGGTTCGAGCCCTAGTCTGAGTGTATAATTTTTCTCTTGAAAATATAGCACTTGTATTATTAAGATAATTTACTGGATCCTTCAAAAAGAATTGAGGAGCTTTCATAAAGTTAAATTTATAAAAATGTAAACAAGTTATTTCCAATGAATTAAAAAAATTCTTATTAATCATGATAGTAAACAATGTTAGAATCTTAATACATAGAACATTAAAATGTACTCCCTAATTAACATAAATATCCTCCATTATTTGAATTTTCAGTAAGTTTCAGCCATTTGCTAATGCTTTTAAATATTGAGATTTGTGTATATTTGTTGACATACAGATATCCTACTTCAATGGAATTCACATGGAAAAACTTGATGAAACAATAGCTGCACAATGGTATGCACTGTGTAGCGTAAAAGCAGACAACTTTGATTGTGATATACGTTTGATTCGCCTGAAGTTGAGACTCAATATCATTTCTAATCCCTACAATGACTATCTGCATATGCTGGCAAAATATCAAAGGAATGATCACAGAATGACAGTTCTCCTTAACTTGGGATATCACAGCAATTTTGATCTATATGATCCTACTCTCGCTTTCTCCTACTGGGCACAAGCTGTGAATATTAATCCATCATGTCAAATGACCAAGGTATTTATATAAACTAAGATCATTGTTGTATATAATTTTATTAAAAACATAGGATTTTCTTAAAGTTTTCATATTGAGTCATAAATATGAACATGCATAATTATTTTTTTCTTCCTCCATTGATATATTTTAAAATTCTTCTTCATTTTCATCTACTCTCATGCTCCTGTTCCAGGGGTCAAGTTTTTACAAAAGCCTTCATCTATCTTGCTCTTTCCATATATCCTATTCCATCATTTCCATCCATTATACTCCTCTTTTCTCAACATTCTTCTTTAACTTGAGCTTCCCACCTATATCTCAGCTGACCTCTTGGTCTTCTCCCTTCTAATCTCAATTCTAGTGCTTGTCTTGATATCCTTCTAGCATTCACTCTTTTAATGTAGCCATGCCTTCTTACCTCTATTTCATCTTGTGTTTTATCCAATTAAGGTAAGATTAAAAGGTGATTTTAGTAAAAATTCTCAAATTTGGTTTTTTGTACTTTTAAATACTTGGAAATATTCAGCACAAATAATATAAATATTATTGATATATGCTTATTTAAGTATTTTTTATAAGTTTTTAAAAGTAAGGCTGCATCACTAATTTGACACAAGGAATGTTTTACTTAAACTGTTATTTCGACAAACTAAACTTTTCATAGAAAAGACCTGTTTTCTCAGAAACTATAAGAGGTAAATGTATGAATATTTTTGAGCATGTATAGTACTTACATCTGTTGATATGGAACCACTTTGGTGCTCTTACAATTATTGGTTTCTTTTTAAAAATGAAAACTTACAAAAATTAAATAAGAAAATTGAAATTTAAAAAATTATATTTTCAAAAGTAAGAAGAATTGTAACTCAAAAGTGCTTCAGTAAACTTACTAAATATGTATCTGAACAGTGTAAAAAATTCATATTTATACTTAATATAGATTGTGAGAAAATGGGTTTCAAATTTTTACTTTTTAACATTGTCGGGATAGGGCTTTTAATCTCTCCTTAAAAATATATCTTACTTTAGTGTTCTGTATTCTATCCCTTCTGGGTTTTCCAAACATGTTTCATTAACTTCATCTTTTTTCTTGAGATAAAAGGTAAAGTGATCCCACTACAGGCAATAGGAGACCCTTGGGGTAGTAGGAGGTTAAGGCTCCCACTTTTTGTAGACAATTGGCACTTGACGTCAGCCAGGTTTCAGCTCTGCATGACGGCCACCTTTATCCCCAGAACAAGCGTCTCATACTAATTTCTATTAGAGGCTGAGTCAACCTCAGGGCCATGGTGCCACCAGAAGGTTTGGGTCAGTTTAAAAATCCTGAACCTGCTGGGACTCAAACCCTTGACCTTCTAGTTTGTAGCGAACTGCCTTAACCACTATGCTACAGCATACTCCCCCACTTCTTTTTTAAGTCTACTCAAATTCTTTTTTGTTACTGTCCATATTTTGACTCCATTAATTAATATGGATTTAAAAATATGTTATACATTGTTTTTTACAATCCAATGGTATATCCTGAATATGTTTTATTATCTAACCTAAATTTTGGAAAATATTGGGTGTTCAAACATTTTTTGGGTACTTAAATATTAATTTTAAGTACTGAGAAAGTATCACTAAGAAATCTAGGATGTAATTAATTGTGTTACTTAAAAATCTAAGATGGGAGGGTGAAGTTACGACATTTTAGGAGCATCTATTATAAAGACAGTATTAAAAATGAGTAAAAATATTTTCAAACTGAATAAACAAGCACAGATTTAATTATTACTTATTTAAGACAATTCTTCTAGAGATTTTGAGTTGAGCAAAGTGTCCATTGACTTTCATTCCAAAAGATCAAAAACTGCAATCACTAGAGCAATATTTAAATTTCTGTTTTAAGTCAATGGTCTGATATTACTGGTTAATGAACTCAACCTTATTTTTTTTAATTGATTGCTGTCAAAATTGGTTCCAAGAAAAAAAATTCAGCCACTACAGCGTAAAGAGACCAACATATATTATATATGCATATATATATATAGTCCACCGCTGTAGTCTCGTCACACAGCAGGCCCGGGTTCGATCCCCGGTCGGGGTAGTTTTTTCTGGATGAGGTTTTTATCAGGTTTTTCCTCACCTGTAAGACAAATGTCACAAAAAATTTAAGGCACAAACGGTCCCCGAATTCATATGGCCATCATCATCATCAACATTCTTCACCAGTGTGGAAAGCAATGGGAAGCTACCATACATACAATTCCCTAGTAAAGCTGCAAAGCATAGCATGAAAATGCAACGATTGCAGTGAAAGACCTGCCCTCAGGCAGAATTACTATGGATGGATATATATATATATATATATATATATACATATATATATGTATATAGAGAGAGAGAGAGAGAGAGAGAGGTCATGATTCATTTTCTGTGTCTACTACGATTGTGAATGTTCATATCTTTTTCCAAAAATATTTTCTGAGAACAACCTCAATAGCTTCATTCCTTTAGAATTTGCTAATAAAACAGTACAACACTACCATCTACATGCCGTGCTGCAGAATTCACAGCCATCACAATTGGAAGAAGTGAAATTAAACATAGGCTCAATTCTGGAAATGCGTGCTATTATGCATTGCAGAGACTTTTGATCCCAACTCCTTTAAAAAAATGTTAAACTGAAAATATATAAAAATTTATTCTACCAATTATATTATACGGGTGCAAAACATGGATTCTTACTTTAAGGGAGGAAAGGAGATTATGACTATTTGAGAATAAAGTACTTAGGAAAAATTTTGGACCAAGGAGAGATGAACAGACAGGTGAATGGAGAAGATACATAACAATGAACCACATGGTCTTTATAGGAAGCCAGATATAATAAGAACAGTTAAGTCTCGTAGACTGCATTGGGCAGGACATGTTGCATGTATGGGGAATGAAAGATGTGCATGGAAGCTTCTTGTAGGAAAACCAGAGGGAAAACACCCAGTTGGTAGACCAAGAATGAGGTGGGAGAATAACTAACTATGATTTGGGGAAAGTAGATTATACAGGGAATGATTGGGAAACATTAGCTCAGGATAGGGATGAATGGAGAGCTTATGTCCATGCAGCCATGAAGCTATGGGTTTGATAGTGCCAGTAAGTTAGTTAGATAGTTATATCAGTTAACATTAATATACATGTCAGTCCTTTCACTCATTCTTTTCATTATCCACTTACTTACTTACTCACTGGCACTATCGAACCCATAGGTTCATTGCAATGCATACATAAGCTCTCCATAATCCCTATCCTTAGCTAATGCTTTCCAATCATTCCCTGTATAATCCACTTCCTTCAAATCACAGTTAATGTTATTCTCCCATCTCATTCTAGGTCTACCAAATGGGCGTTATCCCTCTGGTTTTCCTATAAGAAGCTTCCATGCATGTCTTTCATTCCCCATACGTGCCAGATGTCCTGCCCATCGCAGTCTATGAGACTTAACTGTTCTTATTATATCTGACTTCCTATAAAGACCATGTAGTTCATTGTTATGTAGTCTTCTCCATTCACCTGTCTGTTCATCTCTCTTTGGTCCAAAAATTCTCCTAAGTACTTTATTCTCAAATACTCGTAATCACCTTTCCTCCCTTAAAGTAAGAGTCCATGTTTCTCATCCATAATATAACTGATAGAATAATAGTTTTACATATTTTCAGTTTAACGTTTTCTGAAAGGAGTTGGGACATCAAAAGTCTCTGTAATGCATAATAACACGCATTTCCAGAATTGAGCCTATGTTTAATCTCTTTGTGCATCTCATTCCTTTGTGATTATTGTTCCTAGGTATTTTAATTCAGCAACTTCCTCAAAATTTCCTTCATTTTTCATTAGCTGTCCATTTCCATTATATAATGTATTTCTATGTGTGACCATATATTTAGTTTTATTGATATTTACTTCCAGTCCTAATTTCCTAGTGTTACTCAATAGTTGTCGTTTAGTATCTCCTCGCTATCAGCCAATAGTACTACACATCATCCAATAACTAACAGCTTATTAATACCATTGAGTTGTAGGCCTTCTTCATCCTCTAAAAGATTTGATATGCTCTAGTACAAAATTAAATAGTAGAGGAGAGAGTGCATCGCCTTGCTTCAATACATTCTGGATTTCAAAAGTGTCCAAAAACTGTTTGCCGACACGCACCCTACTCTTTGTGCCATTTAGACACATACGTATAAGTCTAACTAACGTTTTAAGAATTCCAAACTCTAGTAGGATACTATATAACTTCTTCCTCTTAATTGAATTGTATGCTTTTTTGAAGTCTACGTATGGTTGATGTACAGTACCATTATATTCCCATTTCTTTTCTAAAATCTGTCTTATACTAAAAATCAGATCTGTTGTAGACCTGTTTCTTCTAAATCCACATTGATGATCTAATAGAATGTCATCAATATAAGGAGTAAGTCTGCTTACTAATATATTTGTTAGAATTTTGTATGAAGTTGAAAGTAATGAGATGCCCCTGTAGTTGTTGCAATCAGTTTTATCTCCTTTCTTATAAATTGGTACGATAATAATTAATTACATCCATTCATCTTGAAAAGCTTCTTCTTCCCAAATCATACTAAGCAACCGGCTTACCTTGTCCATCAATTTTTTGCCCCTGATTTTATCAGTTCTGCTGGGATCTCATCTGAACCTGATGGTTTATACATCTTCAATTTTTCTATCGCCATTTCAACTTCTAATGCACTTGGTTCTGTGACTAGCATTTCTGCTCTTTTTTATATTAGGATCATACCAGCGCTTGTACACTGGAGGAATAAAATTTTCCACTTTCATAACATCCAACGCATTCTGTGTGAAGTATTTTAATACCATTCTCACACCAATTGATGGAGCATGCATTCTAATTGTATTTTGTGCTCATAACTTAATTTTATAAAAAGTGGTCTTTATCTACTTATCATTCTCATGTCTTCAATTACAGCCTCTGAGCAAAAGTTAATTGGACTTTCTAATCCAAGTAATATCTTAGTTGCTTCCTAGATGTCTCTTTGAGGAAAATATGCATAACTCTTGCAGGGGAACATCCTTTCTCTACATGGGGATGTATGGGTATAGACATATTAATTTCTTTTTTTATGTTAAAAATAAATAAATTTGTAAAAGTTTGTATCAAATTCCATGGTATTATAGGACTAGAAGGCCCTTGGCCTACCAGCTAGCTGCTGATCTCGCATCCACTTGTGTCAATCATAGTGGTGGATAATCATACATCCAGAATAATGAAGACATGTGGTCAGCATGTCAGGTTCCCCATTTTTGTAGATTTTTTAAACATAGTACTACTTTCAATGTTGATATTATTCGTTTTTAAACATCTTAATGATGGACAAATTATATTTGAAAAGAAAAATATATGCCTTAACAAAGGAGCTGCCATTTGCAAAAATCGTAGCAATGGCTCGTAGCATTTGGGGTTAGGGAATTAACTATGTAGAAGAGAAAAATATGCATTTAGATTGGAGCCTAGGTGGCTCACTTGGATAGAGCATTGACATAGAAAGTCAAAGGTCCTGGGTTCAAACCCCAGTCTAGGCATATATTTTTCTTTTCAAATATAATAGTACTACTTGTTTATATTCTTCGTTTTTAAACATCTTAATGATGAAAAATTATATTTGAAAAGATAAATATACGCCTAGACTGGGGTTTATAAGTAATGTTTAAATTCCCAATAAAAAGTCTTCTTAATAAAGATGCCGCCATTTACAAAAATCGTAGCAATGGCTCATAGCATTTGGGATTAGGGAATTAACTATGTATAATAGAAAAATACGCTTTTAGATTGGAGGCCTAGGTACCTCACTTGGATAGAGAATTGACATAGAGAGTCAAAGGTCCTGGGTTCAAACCCTAGTCTAGACATATATTTTTCTTTTCAAATATAATAGTACTACTTATTATAGCTACCCAAATTTTTCTTAATGCTGAGTGGGCATTAGTTGAAATTCCATGAGAACATTTTTTTTTCCATTTGGGAATTTGAACCATCACAAATCCTGTAACTCTGCACCAAGACAAGGTCTTGGTTATGGTTCAGTACACAATTCACATAATTAATTTTTTAAATCACACTGATTTTATTTTAATTATATTTTTAAAGGAAATGGTCAATTTTTTTAATTCTGTAATATCATATTTTGGCAATTTTTTTTATTTCTACAGAATTAAACAGGATTTTTTAGACAAATATAATGATAGACAAATTTAAAATGCCACTCTTTAATGTTGGCATTTGTGTAATTTTATAATATCAATTGCATAAACACAATGTATTTTGGGTTAAACATGATGTTATATAAAGCAATATGATTGTTATGACTTTCAATAAATAATGAGCATTAAATAACTTTAAAAATGAATATTATTGTGCCATCTCCCACCATTATACATGAGGTAGTAATCATGTATATGTACTGAGTAGCAGGTTTGGGATTGAAACCTGCCAGGTTTAGGAAACTTAATCGTAAAATTTTCAATCTTGGGTGTAGGTGGGGTACTGGAGTTCAATTTTTAATTGACTATTTAACTTATGCCCCAAATAGCAGTCAACGACCAATCACATTTCAATTAATTTTGATTTACAACCAATCACAGTTTTTTCACCTCAATTTTATCACTTTCATTTTATCAAGTGAATTTGAATAACATTTCCACATATAAGATATCTTAAGAAGAGGTGGATTTCAATGTGAATACAGAAAAACCTTTAAGCCCTAAACCTTGAAGTGAAGATGATGGAATGATGTTTAGCAGATATAGGTTCATATTAGGTTCGAAATTATTTCTCCAAATATTTCTATCTTGTGCATCTTCTTCTAATAGACTGCAATTTTGTGTAGGATATTCAACTTTGTTTGGCTAATTATTCTTTGGTCTGCCATTTCTTGTTTCATTTATTCCCACTCATATATTAATAGTCCACCGCTGTGGTCTCGAGGTAGTGTGCTGCCTTGTCATGCAGCGGGCCCGGGTTTGATCCCCGGTCGGGGCAGTTTTTCTGGGTGAGGTTTTTATCGGGGTTTTTCCTCGCCTGTAAGACAAATGTCAGGAAAACTTTATGGCCCAAACGGTCCCCAAAATCATATGGTCATCGTCATCATCATCATCATCATCATCATCCTTCACTGGTGTGGAAAGCAACGGGAAGCTACACACCCACAATTCCCTAGTAAAGCTGCAAGCATAGCATGAAAATGCTATGATTGCAGTGAAGGACCTGCCTTTGGGCAGAATTACTATGGATGGATATATTAATTTAGATAACATGTACCACTTCATACTACGTGCATGTCTGTACTATTCATTGTTTTTTTTTTCTCTGCTGTCTTTAAATATTTTGGACAAAAATCAATGAAGTGTATTATGTCATGTTCCCGAGATATATAGACACTTTTTTACATTTGAAAGAAAAAAAGTGTTTTTGCCATGATTTATATTCTAGCTATTTTATTATATACAACTTTTTAAATATTATAAATACTACATCATAATATGTTTAATAATAAAATTCCTTGTTTTATACAAGCTTGATTTTAAATTTCATATTTTACATCTCTATTCTGGGCACAAGTATCAAATTAAAATTTTATTTACTGATATTTGAGGTAGCATTTGATTTAAAATATTAACTTCACAGATTAAAGTATATTATATTTTATATATAATTTATTTCAGAACTTCAAGCCAATATTTCTCTCTCCGAATGCGGAGCCAGGCAACTATGTGTACAATGTTCAGGATATTGTCGGCGAATACAATTACCTAATCAATGGTAACTTCGACAACAGCATACGTACATACAGGACAAGGTAATATTCTTTTTATTTTTTCTAAACATATTAGTAGTATGTGACATATTGAATCTGTTAATAAATTATTGCAGTATTTAGAGATCCAAGTATAGTAAATAATAATATCCTCAACTCATGTCCAACTCAGGGTAGGATCATGGGATGAAATGAGATTAAGCCTCTTTAATTATAGAGGTCTGTGTGAATGACAAGGGTGCTGGCTGGCCACGCCTGACACACGTCTGTGTGAATGACAAGGGTGCTGGCTGGCCACACCTGACACACGTCTGTGTGAATGACAAGGGTGCTGGCTGGCCACGCCTGACACACGTCTGTGTGAATGACAAGGGTGCTGGCTGGCCACGCCTGACACACGTCTGTGTGAATGACAAGGGTGCTGGCTGGCCATGCCTGACACACGTCTGTGTGAATGACAAGGGTGCTGGCTGGCCACACCTGACACACGTCTGTGTGAATGACAAGGGTGCTGGCTGGCCACGCCTAACACACGTCTGTGAATGACAAGGGTGCTGGCTGGCCACGCCTGACACACGTCTGTGTGAATGACAAGGGTGCTGGCTGGCCACGCCTGACACACGTCGTGTGAATGACAAAGGTGCTGGCTGGCCACAACAGACACACGTCTGTGTGAATTACAAGGGTGTGGCTGGCCACGCCTGACACACGTCTGTGTGAATGACAAGGGTGCTGGCTGGCCACGCCTGACACACGTCTGTGTGAATGACAAGGGTGCTGGCTGACCACACCTGACACACGTCTGTGTGAATGACAAGGGTGCTGGCTGGCCACGCCTGACACACGTCTGTGTGAATGACAAGGGTGCTGGCTGGCCACGCCTGACACACGTCTGTGTGAATGACAAGGGTGCTGGCTGGCCACACCTGACACACGTCTGTGTGAATGACAAGGGTGCTGGCTGGCCACGCCTGACACACGTCTGTGTGAATGACAAGGGTGCTGGCTGGCCACACCTGACACACGTCTGTGTGAATGACAAGGGTGCTGGCTGGCCACGCCTGACACACGTCTGTGTGAATGACAAGGGTGCTGGCTGGCCACGCCTGACACACGTCTGTGTGAATGACAAGGGTGCTGGCTGGCCACGCCTGACACACGTCTGTGTGAATGACAAGGGTGCTGGCTGGCCACGCCTGACACACGTCTGTGTGAATGACAAGGGTGCTGGCTGGCCACACCTGACACACGTCTGTGTGAATGACAAGGGTGCTGGCTGGCCACGCCTGACACACGTCTGTGTGAATGACAAGGGTGCTGGCTGGCCACGCCTGACACACATCTGTGTGAATGACAAGGGTGCTGGCTGGCCACGCCTGACACACGTCTGTGTGAATGACAAGGGTGCTGGCTGGCCACGCCTGACACACATCTGTGTGAATGACAAGGGTGCTGCTGGCCACGCCTGACACACGTCTGTGTGAATGACAAGGGTGCTGGCTGGCCACGCCTGACACACGTCTGTGTGAATGACAAGGGTGCTGGCTGGCCACGCCTGACACACGTCTGTGTGAATGACAAGGGTGCTGGCTGGCCACGCCTGACACACGTCTGTGTGAATGACATGGGTGCTGGTTGGCCACGCCTGACACACGTCTGTGTGAATGACAAGGGTGCTGGCTGGCCACGCCTGACACACGTCTGTGTGAATGACAAGGGTGCTGGCTGGCCACGCCTGGCACACGTCTGTGTGAATGACATGGGTGCTGGCTGGCCACGCCTGACACACGTCTGTGTGAATGACAAGGGTGCTGGCTGGCCACGCCTGACACACGTCTGTGTGAATGACAAGGGTGCTGGCTGGCCACGCCTGACACACGTCTGTGTGAATGACAAGGGTGCTGGCTGGCCACGCCTGACACACGTCTGTGTGAATGACAAGGGTGCTGGTTGGCCACGCCTGACACACGTCTGTGTGAATGACAAGGGTGCTGGTTGGCCACGCCTGACACACGTCTGTGTGAATGACAAGGGTGCTGGTTGGCCACGCCTGACACACGTCTGTGTGAATGACAAGGGTGCTGGTTGGCCACGCCTGACACACGTCTGTGTGAATGACAAGGGTGCTGGCTGGCCACGCCTGACACACGTCTGTGTGAATGACAAGGGTGCTGGTTGGCCACGCCTGACACACATCTGTGTGAATGACAAGGGTGCTGGTTGGCCACGCCTGACACACGTCTGTGTGAATGACAAGGGTGCTGGTTGGCCACGGCTGACACACGTCTGTGTGAATGACAAGGGTGCTGGCTGGCCACGCCTGACACACGTCTGTGTGAATGACAAGGGTGCTGGCTGGCCACGCCTGACACACGTCTGTGTGAATGACAAGGGTGCTGGCTGGCCACGCCTGACACACGTCTGTGTGAATGACAAGGGTGCTGGCTGGCCACACCTGACACACATCTGTGTGAATGACAAGGGTGCTGGCTGGCCACGCCTGACACACGTCTGTGTGAATGACAAGGGTGCTGGCTGGCCACACCTGACACACGTCTGTGTGAATGACAAGGGTGCTGGCTGGCCACGCCTGACACACGTCTGTGTGAATGACAAGGGTGCTGGTTGGCCACGCCTGACACACGTCTGTGTGAATGACAAGGGTGCTGGTTGGCCACGCCTGACACACGTCTGTGTGAATGACAAGGGTGCTGGTTGGCCACGCCTGACACACATCTGTGTGAATGACAAGGGTGCTGGCTGGCCACGCCTGACACACGTCTGTGTGAATGACAAGGGTGCTGGCTGGCCACGCCTGACACACGTCTGTGTGAATGACAAGGGTGCTGGCTGGCCACACTGACACACGTCTGTGTGAATGACAAGGGTGCTGGCTGGCCACGCCTGACACATGTCTGTGTGAATGACAAGGGTGCTGGCTGGCCACGCCTGACACACGTCTGTGTGAATGACAAGGGTGCTGGCTGGCCACGCCTGACACACGTCTGTGTGAATGACAAGGGTGCTGGCTGGCCATGCCTGACACACATCTGTGTGAATGACAAGGGTGCTGGCTGGCCACGCCTGACACACTGTTACAGGGGTGGATGAATGAAATGAAACAAAATGAAAATAATGAATATGGAGAAATGGTGGAATGAAATTTATGGTAGAGAAAATGAGAGAAACCCTATGAAAAACCTGCTCAAGCTCTGTTTTGTCCACCATGAAAAACACATGGAATGACTGATACTCAATCTTGAGATCCCAGTGGTTAGAGGCGAGTGTCTGACCTCTTGCGCCACAGATCTACCAGAGTTCAAAGTATGTAACATATTTATGCAACTTGTGAAAAGAATTACATACCATATTACAGTTTTAATTTGACTTATTATCATATTAGTGCCCAAACTTCTTAAAATACAGGCATTGTTCTTATTTATTTTCTTAATTCTGTAATAAAGTCATATCATGGACTTTTAAATGTGCCTAAATTATGTTTTTTCATCGAACTCAAACTGATGGAACAATTTTTACAATATTTTATCACACATTTTAGTTATAATGTTTCAAAATACTGAAATTTGCATAAACTGGCAGGTTCAATTTAATATAAGGTACATGAAAATACTAGAAATTAAGAACTGTTACTAACTGCTTCTTGTTCAACTGCTCCCATGTTTGAAAATGCAGCATTGAAACATATTTTTAACCGAAGGAGTGGTGGCATCGGGAATTTTTCGACCCCATATTATTTTAATTTCAAATATTATATATTCATTCTCAGAATGTTATTCTGAGCCCATATACCTGTAACTGCATTCTTCATCTTTTGTTTGATGTCAATAACCTTTACCTTGAAGCAAAAATTCTAAGATAGAAGTAAAAGTATCCAGTGGTGCAGTGTCAACATCTCGTTCTCCCCCAAGTCACCCGTTATGTTTGTATAGATCATACTGAAATTGTTTGTAAAAACTACATTTCATAAATGCAGCATAATTTGTGTAAAAATTATTGGTTCATAAACAAAAGTTTTTATACTAAAAATATGTTTGTAAGATAATATAACTACCATAAACAATGAAGTACTATATACATTCAAACATGTAAACACGTAAGTCTAAACAATTGAAGAGTGCATCAATAATATATAAGCTAATAATAATACAGAATACCAGAATACAGTAGTAATAACAATAATACAGTAATAATATGTCTAATGATGATGATGATGATAATAATAATAATAATAATAATAATAGTAATAATAATAATAATAAAATAAAGTCTACCAGGACCAAATATTAATACTGTATTGACATATTAGGAAATACTTTACAACATATAACAAGAGAAATGTTTCTAAGTTCCAATCAAACACCAATCATATGCCAAGAGACACAAAGTGGTTTACACTATGGAATCACAGGATGCAGCCAACATATACACATTATTTGAACTCACATTGCCAATGAACCTAAAAGCTAACCTACCGCAATTTAAGTACTCTAACCTGTGAAAGAATGCACACTGATTTTACTTAGTGTAGTTGGCTGCACTGGAACAAAGAATATTTGTTAAAATCAGTATGACTGCCACATCTTCATGTTGTTAAATATCATCAAAAAAATATATTCAATATCATGAAAAAAAATTAAAATAATCATTATAAAACAAGTAAAATTCATGTAAATGGGGGGAAATAATTTGAAATATGAAACCCTAAGAATGAAATTTGACAGGAGTTTATGACGGAATTTAAAAAGTTGCATCAGAGGTTGTAAAGTTTAGCCAACATATTATATATATTTTTATAATATTATTATTATTATACCATCATACAATTTAAAATTAAACTACTTTTAGTACCAATAAGATAATTATTTGTAGGGCTAACAATATTTTGAGATGACTATTACTACAGTACATCAAGTGAAAATTTCATAAAATAAATCTAGTATCAATTTAGGCCCAAAAATAAAATTGAGTGAATTTTTTTAAATCAGTGCTTTATTAAATCAATTTTTTAATCACAAACTTTGTATATATTTTGTTTAAAATTACACAATTATTTGGTAGACCTCTCACATGTTCTTTTTTAATACTTTTATATCAAGTAACTTTAACAGTACTCTAATTTTAGTTTAAGTTAACATAAGAACAATTTGAACATACATAAATAAAATCAAAATTTAGTTTTTAGTGAACACAATGTTTTTTTTTTGTTTTTTTCCTTGGGGTCAGAAAATCCCCCATGCCACTTTTTAATATGTTGCTAACACACCATCTCTCCTGGGTTAAGTAATGATTGGAATGAATCTAATTTAAGAAAGAAAAATTAATGTCTGAACCAAGATTTGAACCCTGGACCTCTAGTTCTACGTACTAGTGTACTGTCCAATTACACCATTCAAATGACAATACAAATATTAACATTTCTTTCAACTTATACAATTCTCTTTCGTCTGAAGGCTAATAGCTGTCGCTACCATCACACCAACTGATGGCTTCTATTCAGAAGTATTTTTATTCAGAATTTATACATTACTTTTTAACAGTAAAGCTTCATATATTCAATGTTTTTATTTAAATTAACACTTTCCAATTCTGATAGAATCTAATTTAAGAAAGAAAATTTAATGTCTGAACCGGGATTTGAACCCTTGACCTCTAGTTCTATGTACTAGTGTGCTGTCCAATTACACCATTCATTAAATTAGATTCTAACCAGATTTGGAAAGTGTTAATGTAAATAAAAACATTAAAAATATGAAGCTTTACTGCTAAAAAGTAACATATAAATTCTCAATAAAAATACTTCTGAATAGAAGCCGTTAGTTGGCGTGATTAAGCATCAGCTATTTGCCTTCGGGCAAACGAGAATTGTATAAGATTAAAGAAATGTTAATGTTTGTATCGTTGTTTGAATGGTGTAATTGGATTGTACACTAGTACATAGAGGTCCAGGGTTCAAATTCTGGTTCAGACATTAAATTTTCTTTCTTAAATTAGATTCTATCCAGAATTGGAAAGTGTTGATTTAAATAAAAACATAAAAAATAATGATTGGAACTTTATAAGTAGTAAATTTAATAGCAAATGAAGGATTTTAGCAAAAAAACTCAGTGTAATTGTTTTATGAATTTGATGTCATAGACATAAATATGGAAATATACATGAGATGTAAAATGATATGATAATAGATGATCCAATTAGGCTATATTTAATTGAAAATAAAGAAAATATATTGAAATAACTCTGGGTTGAAGGAGAATCATTGTAGTGTGGAATGTTCTCAGTAAAGAAAAACATTTCAAATCAACACATGTATAAACTGTAAGATAATAGTACAAAGGAAACATTTCAGAATGCTCTTAGAAATGCTAAGAATTAATGGGATGATTTTGAGCCATTTAAAAAAGTACTGGCATGCCATCCCACCTCACCTCAAGCACTGGATATAAACACTTCTAAAGTTCTTATCTCATGTAGTTTTGAAACAGGCAGATTAATATTCAAACTCAAATGATGTGCTGCTTTCTAGTGTTCACTTTATCAAATATTATAAGTTGATATATTAGATAAAACATAAGTACTAGTAGGAATATAGTATTAGTGCAGAGTGTAATGAAAATGATGTCATTACACATTATGTAAACAATGTATGGGTTCAAACGGATTTGCACTATTTTCCATAGATATGCCTATGTAAGGTTGTATGAAAAAATAATAATATGTAAAAATTAATTTATTGTCATCCATTTAGCGTCATTTTGCCAGAAAATTATTCAATTCTAATATATGATATTTTCATTTGCAGTGATATCAGCGCCTTTCTAAACCAACAGCTTCAACAACCAGCGCATTTTGAACAACCCAATCAGTCTGATGAGCCTGAACAATGTTTTGAGCCCAATCAATATGATCAGCATACTCAACCTGATCAACCTGAATTCAATCAACATAATCAGCCCAATCTACATAATGAGCCCAATGAACATGATCAGTCCAAACAACATAATAAGCCCAATCAATATGATCAGTCCAACAAACATGATCAGTCCAATCAATCTTATCAACATGATCAGCCCAACCAACACAATCAGCCTGATGAGTCTGATCAGCCCAATGAGCCTGATGAGTCAGATCAACTTAATCAACCCAATAAACATGATGAGCCAAATGAACCTAATCAGTCCAGTAAGCCTGATCAACCTGATCAGCCCAATGAGCTTGATCAATGTGACCAACCTGATCAGTGCATTCAACCTGATCTGCCCAATGAGCTTGATCAATGTGACCAACCTGATCAGTGCATTCAACCTGATCTTCAACCTGATCTGCCCAATGAGCTTGATCAATGTGACCAACCTGATCAGTGCATTCAACCTGATCTGCCCAATGAGCTTGATCAATGTGACCAACCTGATCAGTGCATTCAACCTGATCTGCCTAATCAACTTGATCAATCTGGAAAAGTTGAACAACCTGAACAGCCACTTCAATCTGAACTGTCCAATCATTATGCTGGGTCTGATATATCATATGAGTCTGATCAATCTGATCAGTTATATGTGTCTGATCAATCTGATCAGTTATATGTGTCTGATCAATCTGATCAGTCTAAGTAATCAATGAACACAGACAAGTAGATCTAGAAGACACATTTGAATATGATAATGAAAAATTATTCTCAACAGGCTTTTCTTCAATATATGTACCTGATTTCATTACAGCATGCATGACTGTAATTATAAGAATTCTAATTGAATATCTACTGTGATAAATAGAGTAACTGCAACTTTTCAAGTATGGTAACAAATGATACTTTGATATGGCTACTGTTTTAAAGTCTTGAGTCAGTATCTGTCACTGAAACAAAACAAGATATTTACTCCAATCTCAGCATAATTTTTGTTTAATAAAAGAAGATAAATTTAATAAATAATGTTTTGGGCCACTACCTATGACTTTTTTTCCTTTAATGTAATAGGATAAATTGTTAAAAATCAGGAACACCATAAATTATTGTTAACACTTACTGATCGGACTAAATTTAATTGCCGGTGCAATTTAAAGGGACAAACGCAAAAATTTATTAATTTAATTACACATATAATTTTTTTTATTTTCTCTCTGATAATTTATTTACCTAATCAACATACAATTTATTATGAAATTATAATAAAATAATTCTTATGTAAGTTAGTTGTTCTGGATACATGTTTTCAATATCCTGAAATTTTACAAATTTGTTCGTTACACAGAGATTTTTAAAACAATCACTATTGTGAGTCTGTTTGTATTTGAGATGTGCATTTTAACAACTGTCCACTGGTAATACATTACTCTAAATAATATGCCTTTGCATGGTACACTTCAAAACACTTGCCGAGACTAAGTCCTACGTCACACTTTCGGCAGTATATGGTGGTGTACTTTTGTGCAGCCTTTCCTGTTTTATGCTTAGATCTGTCAGAATATACCTTACAGGTTCTCTGAGAACATCCTTTTTCCTTTCTTCCTGTGGCAGGTACTGTGTGTGGAAAATGATCCCTTCCTAGTAGACTTGCTGCTGTTTGTCTTTATGGCTATAGGCCTACATCAGTAATTAGTCCTTCTGCAACTCTTTCCATGAAAACTTGAAGTTGTAATTTGTGTGAATTCGTTTTTTGTGCAGAATGTGAGCATTAACTAAGGCTAGGTTAAATAAGTGAAAAAAAGTTTTTTCCACCACTTTACTGATTTTGTCTGGAAACCGTAGTATGACATCAGTTGACCAGATTTGTCAATACCAAATTTGTATTTATTATAATCTATGACAGATTAAGGTTTTATTTTTTGATGTGCTCCTCTAGATGTAGATTCCACTAGTGTGTCATCGTGTGCTGTAGATAACATGTACACATCGCACACATCCCTCCATTTTACTGCCAGCAAGTGATTTCTCTGTGCAACTAGTTTTTCATCTTTCTTCACTTGAGCTGAAAAATGTTCTCTGGGCATCTCCTTCCAGTTTGGCATTACTGTGTCTACAGCTTTTATCCCACTAAACCACAAATGATCAAAAAGTGTTGGGCTGCCGAAAAATCTATCCATGTATACAGTGTGCCATTTATTTTTCACTGGTAAACACAGTCTGTCTACAACATAGAGAGCTAAATTGTAGTCTGCTTCTGTTTCATGGGCTCCGGCATAAACTTCTAAATTACATACAAAACCACTGATAGACTCACACAATTCATACAGTTTTATTCCGTATTTGTGTGGTTACCCTTTTACGTAAACACAAAAGAATATTCTTCCTCAGAAAGCACATAATGCCCTGTCAATGATAAGATTTTCGTCTGGGGTGTAACTTTGTTGAAATTTTGTTGTTAGGGAACTCAGTGGTTGGACTTTGGGGCAGTACTTGAAGGCAGTTGTTAATTGTCACCCACTTTGGGGTGGTATTTTGAAGGTGGTTCCTATCTGTTTCAGGGTGAGCACTGAGATTCCCATCTATATAGGGGTCAGAAGGAGAGTTGCATGGGAACACTTATATATGACATCGTAACCAGGTTGGCATCTAGGAATACATGATTCATTGTCGTTCAGATGAAACATGACTAGAATTGACAAAAATCTGTCACAAGACATTCTTACTGATCGAGCATAATCAGTTTGTAAAATAAGTGAAGTACTCCAGTAGTCCTGAATTGGTGGTTTCTTTACTAATGACATATGAATTATTATTAAAATGTAAAGTTCCGAAACTAGTTTAAATTTTAAAAAGAAGAAAAATATGATGTGTGATAAAATTTTACCTAAATTCAATATATTTCTTGTTATTAAATTTTATTATACTATTCAAGTAATATTTTTATACCATTCCAAAAGGTTTAAATCATATTTGGATAAAAAACATACCAGTAGTTCTGATACTCACAATGATCATAAGACAATGCAATACTGGTAGAAATAACATTTCATGTAATTAAAATGTCTGTCCATTATGCTTAGTAGTTCCATATTAATTTTTTTTTTTAATTGGTAGTACCAGAACTAAATTGATAGCATAAAACAAAAATAGAATGTTTGCATCTATATATTATATATTTAATAATCTTTTTACCTATTTGATGTTTTAAAAATGTCTGGTTGAGTTCATGTATAAAATTTATTATGGATTTTATATTTTTGTAATATTTTCAAACAGAGATGATTCTACAATTTTTAAAAACAGTAGGTCTATGGTAGCTTTCAACGTGTACAAATTATAAAAATTGATTTACCATTTTATTTTATATTGTATTTCGTTGGAAACTTTGATATAGACATACACTTTACATCACATAATTATACAGTCAAAATTTACCAGCTATTCTACCTTATTATGGTGGGTATTTTACATATTTATACTAACAAGAATTTGAAGGTTACATTTTAATCAGTACTCACAAAAATGATTGGAGAAAATTTAAACGGTATGCCTGCTTGAAATATATTAGTTGTGATATTACAATCAATATGTGATATAATGAGGGTTGTGATATGCTATAGAAAAGCCATCAATAGTCGATAAATAACAATATAAGACTGATTTTAGATACCATACAGTATTAATTTAACATCAGATGGTAAATATCCTATTTGATTACAATAATTTAGTAGTGTACTTTTCATATACTTACTTCAATCATAGTAACAGCTTTAGCTTCTTAATATTAATTTAATAAATAATGCTATAGCTATGTGGAGTCCCTTCATGTCTTCTTCAGGTAGAAGCCATTCATTGTGTATTTGTGAATGATGATTCATAGCATTTGAATGTGGGACCAAGACAGTAAGGTAAAGGAAGGATTTATGCTTAGATGGGAAGGAAGCCTGGATTAGCTGAATGGTTAGCATCAGCATGGAGAGCTGAAGGTTCGGGGTTCGATTCCCGGTTCAGGCATAAATTTTTCTCTTTACCATTTGATTACAATAGAATATTTAATTTGAATAAATTTTGAGTTACAAGATTTCTATTATCATATGACTATATTCAGTAAAAAAACATTATTGAAGAAAAATTGATATTGTTAATAATGTTTCTAGGCTACATTATAATAATATTAAGAAGATACCATACTCTTCGTTGCATTGCTGCACAATGTCTTCAAAGATCTTTAAATTTCAGGTATTAATATGAGACTTATTTGATATTAACATATTTTGATCATACAAGTATATTGCACTTTTTTGTACTAGTTAATTCAAAAATATTGAATTTATGTAAGTTTGAAACTTTGTAACTTTTTTTTTGTTTATGTAATTTTTCTAGGTTATTATCTTAAGTTTTTGAATAAATACATTTTTATTCTGAATTATCATGTAAGATACTTCCAAAAATAATATTATATGTGTAACAATATAAGTTGCATTAAGACGCATTAAGTTAGCCTGATATTTAAGTATATAATATTAATTATATTTATATTGAAAAAAAAAAGATCTGTGTTCTGAATAGCTAACTGTCTGAATAATATAAAAAAATTCCTATAACATATATTTCTTCTTTATTTTGATGTTTTATAGTTCGCTAATAATTTTATTATGTTAGCTCTAGGTTGAAGAGTCTGAGATAATACAAAATAAAGATGTTCAACATCTCTAAACTATTATATTAGTTATTAAAAGATAAGACTGGTTAAATTTATACCTTTGGTATTATGCAATTTAATGTGTTCAAGTGATTATACAAGTGCCATATTTTCTTATATTGTTATTTTATATGGTAGTAGTTAATTCTAATGTATTTGAATTAATGAATATTTGAAATTATATAAAAATTATTAACTATGTGGTTATTAAGTTTTTAAATCATTTTTTAGTACTTTTTTGTACATGTTTTTGTCATGGACAACCATATAAGATAGATTTCACAATCATATCTATGAGTAAATTATGTAGATTTTAAGAGATTTTTCTTTTTTCATGTTCATTTAAATGTAATATTGTTTCATTCAGGAAATAAAGCTTATAAAAATCATTTCATTGTGATTTAAAACATACCTTATTTAACACTTAAATTGGTAATATATAATTTAAGAAAACGTTGGTTTAATTTATTTTATATTTTTAATATAAAAATAGAAAAAATGAGTAGCAACTATCTAAATTGCTATTGAATTACACAATATACAGTGATAACTTACAATTTTATACATTTTTTGTTTTCACTGCAGTCTGACACATTTAAATTACTAGCACAAGATATTAGTTTTTTTTGCCAATTTAAAGGTTAATTTATCATTTACTGTTGGGAATCTGTGTACATGAAATGGACAACAGATAAAATGACAAAATGAAAAATACAGACATCAGGACCACATAATTAATAAATCACTCCAGGATAAGAATCATATTTCGAATTTGAAAATGAATAAACTTCAATTTAGCATTCAAACAGTTGAGCTAGATGTGAGATCTTGCTCTTCACTGGAGGTTAGGTATAATAAATAACAATCTTGGACTGGTTCGAAATTTGGGATGTAGCATGGATTTTTTGTTTTGAAATCCTGAACATACCTTGTAGACTGGACTTATAAATTTTTACATTTTAGTAAAAAAATACTATATCCTTGGAGTAAGGGATCAGGAAAGTTGGAAATTAGGCCTAATGTTTTGTTTTAAAAATCCCAATCTCATCCTGTAGACTGGATTTTTGTTGGTTTCATAATTTCTCAAACTTTGGAATTTTTAGTAAAATTGGTAAATTTACAAAGTACAGCTTTTTTTTTAAATTCCATACACATCCTGTTCACTGAATTTTTGGAGTTTTCAAAATGTCTAAAATTTTGAAATTTCAGTAAAAACACAAATACTATTCCATTAGAATAAGGGATCGGGAAATATCTGATGTAGCCAAGATTTTTTATTTAGAAATCTCGAACAAACCTTGTGGCCTGGACTACTGCAGATTTCAAAATTTCTAAAATGTTTAGGATTTATTAACATCAATAAGACTAATATTGGAAGGGTCATATAGAAAGAATGGAAGAAAACCGACTTGCAAAAAGAGCTAAAGTAGATAGACCAATGGATGGGAGAAGAACAAGAGGAAGACCAGCCAAGAGATGGATAGGCAGTGAAGGCACATCCAATACATCTTCCTCTGAGGAGTGATTTTGGAAATAAACAGGATGAAAATCCTACAAATTAAGTTTAAGAAGGAGAAGAATAAGATGAATTATTTGAAATAAGGGATGGGGATAATTGGAATGTAGACCAAACTTTTTTGCCTTAGAAATCCTGAATGCACCCAGCAACTACTTCACTGGTGCTATCAAACCCATAGGTTCATGGCCCGCAGACATAAGCTCTCCATACATCTCTATCCTGAGCTAATGTTTTCCAATTATTCCCTGTATAATCTACTTCCCTCAAATCTTGATTAATGTTTTTTTTCCACCTCATTCTTGGTCTACCAACTGGGCATTTTCCCTCTGGTTTTCCTAGAAGTAGCTTCCATGCATGTCTTTTGTACCACGTCCTGCCCACCGCAGTCTATGAGACTTAACTGTTCTTATTATATCTGGCTTCCTACAAAGACCATGTAGTTCACTCATGTAGTCTTCTCCATTTGCTTGTCTGTTCATCTCCCTTTGGTCCAAAAATATTCCTAAGAACTTTATTCTCAAATATTTGTCTTACAACCAAGATTACCTCAGCCATAACGTAGCGTATAAAAGGTCTCTATATTTTAAGTGATCTTTGGCCCGAGCGGTTGGCCTTGGTTTTGGCAGGAAAACATCAAAATGGCACATAAAAACCATAAAATAACATTATTTATTTAAATAAAAACAAAACATAAAGAAAAATATTAAAACAAAACATATACAAGTTATTAAAGGCAGTTAAAAATCGCCATGTTGAATTGCGCGGAATAGATTGAAAACTTCATAATACTCAGAGAGAGTTCCATTAAAACAACTGTAGATTACTAATCTTTAATTTTTAAGTTTGTTCGACCCTTTGGTATTCTCATGATAAAGCATACGTTTAAATACAAAGACAATTATTCTAAAGCTCAAAAAAATTACCATTCTTAAAACATGATTCTGGTAGATTGATAATATTATAAAAATGCATCTTACCCATGAAGATGCTCTGCTCGTCCCTGGGGGACCTGAAGCGAATGCTTCGGTCCCCAAATCCAGACTGATTTCGTTAAAAAAATTGTGAATATTTATATGATCATTTTTAAGTTTCTAATTGGGGGAAACTCGGGTGGAAAGTTAACTTTTCCCTTCCATACATGTGGGGTTTTCTATCGGTTTTCACTTTCAGCCCCCTTACACACTTCCACCTGATGTAGTTCAAAACTTTCAAAATGGAAATCTCTGTTCCACTTTTACTTCATGCAGCTCAAATTCACTCTTATCTAATGTGGACATCTCTGGTCTTTCTGTCAAAACATGTTGATATGAATTTACTTCCTGGAATGTTGTGACATGGTTTTGATCCAGGATATAAAACATTATAAATTTTTACTCACTTTTTTATATTTTAAAAAGCCCTTGTAAGAACTTTGAGCATGACTAATTTGTATTTCAATGTGATTATTTATTTCCTATCTTCTGGTATAATAAACAAGTATATATCGTATATGTTTTTATAGTTTTTATCATATTTTATAATCATTGCGGTTAGTCCCTGGTGTAGGCGCAACAATTTGTAATCTCCTTTTATCCCTTAAAGTAATAGTCCATATTCCACATCCATATAATATAACTGGTAGAATAACTGTTTTACATATTTTTAGTATAATGTTTTTTGAAAGGAGTTGGGAAGATAAGAGTCCCTGTAATGCATAATTGCATGCATTTCCAGAATTGAGCCTATGTTTAATTTCATTTTGCATCTCATTCCTATTTGTGATTATTGTTTCTGAATTGTATTTGAATTTAGCCACTTCTTCAAAATCTCCGTAATTTGTTATTAACTGTGCATTTCCATTATACAATGTATTTCTATGCATGACCATATATTTAGTTTAATTGATATTTACTTCCAGTCCCAGTTTCTTAGTGCTACTCAATAGTGTATGTGTATTGGCCCTTAGTATTTTCTCACTTTCACCTAGTAGTACTACATCATCAGCATAAACTAACAGCTTATTAATACCATTGATTTGTAGGCCTCCTTCATCCTCTAAAGTTTTTATGGCATGCTCTAGTACAAAATTGAATAGTGGCATGCTCTAGTACAAAATTGAATAGTAGAGGAGATAGTACATCTCCTTCTTCAACCCATAGTGAATTTCAAAAGTATCCAAAAACTGTTTGCCTACACGCACCCTACTCTTTGTGCCATTTAGACACATTCATAATAGTCTAACTTTTTAGGAATTCCGAACTCCAGAAGGATACTATATAACATCTCTCTCTTAATTGAATCATATGCCTTTTTGAAGTGTACATATATATTCTATCCACTCTTAAAGTGATCCTCGTCGAAACAAAACCCTGTGACCTACTTGCTTTTCACTGATGTATGATGTAGAAGCAATAAGTATGCAAAAAAAGTAATTTCCTTTATTAAATTAAAAATATGTCCTCTGAAAATATATTCTTCGTGAATGAAAATAATAATATTCAAAACATTGAAAGTATTCTACAATATATGTAATCAATAATTACAACTTAAAATAGTTTATTACATACAGATGATGCACTTGAGTCATGCTTCAGTCGATTCTGATGTAACAACATGGCTGAAAGTTCGAGTCTTCTGTTGCCATGTCACCATGTAAATTTGTAAAACACAAGTCTGGGAAACCTTTGACTAGTGGTCAAAAAACAGTTATTTTAAATGTATTTCACAAGTTTAGTGAAAAGTATCTAGAACTTCTAGTAAAAGATATAGTGAATTTAACATCTGAGTTTACTGGTGTGTCGTATACAAGTATTAATAGTGCTTGGAAAGAAAAAATCAGATGGTAAGGTTGTAACTCCCAGTAAAAAAAGTGTGCAATATGGTTTTGATAAGTGTGATGAATTTGTGGCAAATGTAATTTGAGTAAGAGTGCATAAATTCTTTTTTTCAAAAATGAACCCCCTACAATTAATAGAGAACTGAAACAAGTAAATAGTGATTCAGAACTGCCTGATTTTAAAAGAACATTGTTTCACAAAATATTGTGTGAAATCGGGTTTGAATTTGTTAAAAGAAATCAAAAGAGAGTCATTACAGATCACGATGACATTTTGCTATGGAGAAGGTATTATTTAAGGGCAGTGCATAGATTCAGAGCACAAGGATGTAAATTATATTACTTGGATGAAACCTGGGTCAATACAGGTTATACAACTTCAACAGTGTGGACGGATTCTACAGTGAAAACTATTAATAGTAACTACAAAAAATTCTATATATAGTATGTGATATTGTATTTGACTTTGTTTATTAAGCTAGTATACTGTATACCGAACTTATATCACATGTCTTATATACTTCAAACATACTCCCTGTCAAAATGACAGTAATTATGGTGCAAATGGCAGAAGGATACAATTGTCATTTGTTTATGTTAGGATCACCCTAAGAGTGGATAAGGTATTGGATGTTTTGCTTTATAAATCATAATCACACTCTGTAGATTATTTTTTCAAAATTTCTAAAATGTTCACTTTTTAGTAAAAATGCCAAGACTGTGTAGCCTTGGAATAAGGAATCAGTAAATTTGGGAAGAAGATTGGATTTTTTCCTTTATAAATCCTGAACACACTCTATAAACTGGATATTTGCAGTTTTCAAAACATTTTAAAATTTTGATATGTTTAGTAAAACATAAGACTAAAGCTTTAGAATAGATTGGTGAATTTGTGTATGAGTTGGATTTTTTGAGTTTTCAGCATTTCTGACATTTTTAATGAAAACACCGAGACTACAGCCTTGGATAGGGAAATTTTGGATGTTGGCAGTATTATTTCCTTCAGAAATAAAAATCCCAAACACACACTACAGGCTGAATTTTAGGACTTTTCACACTTAAATTCTATTTTTTTACATTTTAAATAAAACCACCAATACTACACTATTCAAAAAAATTAGAGGAACATAAGTTTAAAACAAAGCCACAAAGTAAATATTGAAACAATTTAATTTTTGATCCTTCATAATTATGAATTGAAGATTTATGTAAAATTAGAATAGAATTCAAGAAATATTTTATAGTACAGTAATAGATATACGAACAAATTACCATAAGTAATGCCATGAATGATTTTCAAATTATCGATAAATATACAACTCACGAAGTGAGGAGTGAATTTATCTGAAAAATTTGGAAATCAAGAATGGCGTTTGTTAGGATTATTTAACGATTAAAATTAAGCTCTTTACCCACAAATCATTACTTAAATATAGTTATTTTAAAATATTTATTTATTTACTGTAAATGGCGATGTTCGAAAACAAATGAGAAGTGATGTTTAAAACAAATGAGAAACAATTGTTACGCTTGTACATCGCTGCAACCAGATCATATTATTTATTGCCAAAGGATCGCAATATTGTAAGAATGCACCCTAGTGGAGAAATTTATAACCAACATTATACATATTAATTAATTTCTGATGTCCTATGATGTAAATATGTCAATTATATTTTTCTGCAACGTTATTTCCTGGGAAATAATTAATTTAAGGAAGTGCAAACAGTGGTTTATTTTTTTTGTGATATAATCAATTGCTACAAATGTTTTTATATTATCTCCCGCAAGCACTATCAACTGATATTCGTGCACTATACATACAATCTGGTAGCCGTATTTCTTAGAGAGTCAGTCACTGCAAAATAATGCTGTGAGTTATTCAGAATGTTAAAAAGAAGGAGCTTTCTTTAATATGATAAACTTAATTGATACATTTTAGGTAAAACACGACTGTGATTGGTTGTAAATAAAAAATCATTGAAATGTGATTGGTCTTTTGAATCCCATTTGGGGCATGAGTTAAATAGTCACTTGTAACAGATAACAAAGTGGAAATTTTGAGATGTATTCTTTTAGGAATCAATGTTTCTATGGTTATTCACAGAACACGGTACTTAGTGTGTCCTTGGTGAGCGTTCAATGCGCAATTACTTACAACCTTTAGAGGAATGGAGATTAACAAGTATTTGAGAATAAAGTACTTATGAAAATTTTTGGACCAAGGAGAGATGAACAGACAGGTGAATGGAGAAGACTACATAACAATTAACTACATGGTCTTTATAGGAAGCCAGATATAATAAGAACAGTTATGTCTCGTAGACTGCGTTGGGCAGGACATGTTGCACGTATGGGAAATGAAAGACTTGCATGGAAGCTTCTTGTAGGAAAGCCAGAGGGAAAACGCCCAGTTGGTAGACCAAGAATGAGGTGGGAGAATAACATTAACTATGATTTGAGGGATGTAGATTATACAGGGAATGATTGGAAAGCATTAGCTCAGGATAGGGATGTATGGAGAGCTTATGTCCGTGCGGCCATGAACCTACGGGTTCGATAGTGCCAGTGAGTAAGTAAGTAAGTAACTTCACAAAACAAAAGCAAAAAATCAAACTGGATAACAAAAGGAATAATAATATCATGCAAAAGAAAAAGAGAGCTGTATAAACTGTATAAAAATATTAGTAATCCTAATGTTAAATCATACTTTGAACTGTATAGCAAAATATTAAAGAAAGTAATTCATGAGGCCAAACAATGGTCCAACAGGGATTTTATTGTAACGGCAGAAAATAAAGGAAAAGCTATATGTGATATTGTAAGAAAAGAATCTGGAAAAAGTAATGAAAAAGTTAAAGATAGAGTGGAAATATCTGTCAATGACAACTTACTTACTTACTCACTGGCACTATCGAACCCGTAGGTTCATGGCCGCACGGACATAAGCTCTCCATACATCCCTATCCTGAGCTAATGCTTTCCAATCATTCCCTGTATAATCTACTTCCCTCAAATCATAGTTAATGTTATTCTCCCACCTCATTCTTGGTCTACCAACTGGGCGTTTTCCCTCTGGCTTTCCTACCAGAAGCTTCCATGCAAGTCTTTCATTCCCCATACGTGCAACATGTCCTGCCCATCGCAGTCTACGAGACTTAACTGTTCTTATTATATCTGGCTTCCTATAAAGACCATGTAGTTAATTGTTATGTAGTCTTCTCCATTCACCTGTCTGTTCATCTATCTTTGGTCCAAAAATTTTCCTAAGTACTTTATTCTCAAATACTTGTAATCTCCTTTCCTCTCTTAAAGTAAGAGTCCATGTTTCGCACCCATATAATATAACTGGTAGAATAATAGTTTTATATATTTTCAGTTTAACGTTTTTTGAAAGGAGTTGGGACATCAAGAGTCTCTGCAATGCATAATAGCATGCATTTCCAGAATTGAGCCTATGTTTAATTTCTTTGTGCATCTCATTCCTATTTGTGATCATTGTTCCTAGGTATTTGAATTCAGCCACTTCCTCAAAATTTCCCTCATTTGTCATTAGCTGTCCATTTCCATTATATAATGAATTTCTACGTGTGACCATATATTTAGTTTTATTGATATTTACTTCCAGTCCTAATTTCTTAGTATTACTCAATAGTGTGTGTGTGTTGTTCTTTAGTATCTCCTCGCTATCGGCCAACAATACTACATCATCAGCATAAACTAACAGCTTATTAATACCATTGAGTTGTAAGCCTTCCTCATTCTCTAAAGACTTAATGGCATGCTCTAGTACAAAATTAAATAGTAGAGGAGATAGTGCATCTCCTTGCTTCAACCCATTCTGGATTTCAAAAGTGTCCGAAAACTGTTTGCCTACACGCACCCTACTCTTTGTGCCATTTAGACACATTCGTATAAGTCTAACTAACTTTTTAGGAATTCCGAACTCCAGCAGGATACTATATATCCTCTCCCTCTTAATTGAATCATATGCTTTTTCGAAGTCTACATATAGTTGATGTACAGTACCATTATATTCCCATTTCTTTTCTAAAATCTGTCTTATACTAAAAATCTGATCTGTTGTAGACCTGTTTCTTCTAAACGCACATTGATGATCTCCTAGAATGTCATCAATATAGGGAGTAAGTCTGCTTACTAATATATTTGTTAGAATTTTGTACGAAGTTGAAAGTAATGAGATGCCCCTGTAGTTGTTGCAATCAGTTTTATCTCCTTTCTTATAAATTGGTACGATAATTGACTCCTTCCATTCATCTGGAAGAGCTTCTTTTTCCCAAATCATACTAAGCAACCAGCGTACCTTGTCCATCATTTTTCTCCCCCTGATTTTATCAGTTCTGCTGGGATCTCATCTGAACCTGATGCTTTATACATCTTCAATTTTTCAATCGCCATTTCAACCTCTAATGCACTTGGCTCTGTGACTAGCATTTCTGCTGTCTGTAAATTATCCTCCTCAATGTCCTGTTCTGTATGTACATTTAATAGCTGATTAAAGTAACTTTTCCATCTATTTAATATACTCCTGGAATCTGCAATCATATCCCCATTTTCATTCCGAATTATGTTTGTTCTAGCCTGAAACCCTTTCTTCTCTATACTAATTCCCTGATATAATTCTCTAATGTTCCTATTTTTGTGAAGTTACAACTTTCTTAATTGGGAAGGCAATATCTAAGTAATATTTTATTGTGTTTACGAACTGTACTGATTTTTCGTCTATGTCAACTTTATTGATTGCATCATTACAGCTTTCACTTTGTAGTAAAGATTTAAAGAATTCAATATTTTCATTGTTAAAGTTTCTTTTATAACTTACTGTTTTGTTAAGTTTTGAGTTCATGGCTGTGTTTGTCTGTAATGGAATATGAATAAATGTTGCATTGTGATCTGAGATACCAAAGTTTATATTTTCTACTGTATATGGTAAATGTCGTCTGCCGCTGTGGTCTCGAGGTAGCATGCTGCCTTGTCATGCAGCGGACCCGGGTTCGATCCCCGGTTGGTGCAGTTTTTCTGGGTGATGTTTATATCGGAGTTTTTCCTCACCTGTAAGACAAATGTCAGGAAAACTTTAAGGCCCAAACGGTCCCCGAAATCATATGGCCATCGTCATCATCATCCTTCACCAGTGTGGAAAGCAACGGGAAGCTACCACACCTACAATTCCCTAGTAAAGCTGCAAGCATAGAATGAAAATGCTATGATTGCAGTGAAAGACCTGCCCTTGGGCAGAATTACTATTAATGGATGGATGGTAAATGTCCACGATCAATGATTATTTGATCAAGACATGTTTGTGAGGTGGAAGTTATACGAGTAGGAGTATCTATTGTCTCAATTAGATTATGGGAGTGAATTAATTACTTGAATTCAGATACAACTTTATCAGTAGTTAGAAAGTTTATGTTGAAATACCCATAATAATATGTTGAAATAATAATAGGCTTCTTCTTTTTTAGGGTATTTAGTACTATTTAAAATTTGTCTAGAAAAGTTTCTATACAACCATCCGGAGATCTATATACAGAGACTATTATTAAACAAAAATTATTAATTGTTATTTCTGTTACTGCATGTTCAAATGTCTTTTCTATATGTAGATAATGTTTGACTTTTCTTTTTGTGTTTTAAGTGATTCTGTACATAGATTGCTGACCCCTATTTTTATATGTTGACCGACAAAATGAGCTTGTAAGTTTATAATTTTGTATCACATATGAGGAGCTTTCATTGACATGGAGCCAGTGTTCACTACAGCACATAACATCTACATCTTGTAATTCCTCACCCAGTAATATTTCTAATTCATGCTTCTTAATTCTAAGACACTGAAAATTTTGATGTATTAAAGTGAAGTTATTTTTTATAGTGTAACCATTATCTTAAGTTTTTTTAGTTATCAAAGATAATGAATTGCACTTATTTACCCTATTTATTTTTGTTTTTTCTGTCTTCTTGTGTTGTTCTTGCATAAAAAATCTTGCATATGTACAGGAGTCTTTATTGTTTGTGTTGATCTTTTCAAACTTTCTGTATCTTAATCGAAGTCTGGCAAGCTTATGATGAACTAAAAAAAGATTATCCAATTATTCTCAAATGGGAAAAAATCTAGAGAAGAAGAAAGAGGAGGAATCAGAGAGTCACAAAAGATTCAAGTTCTTTGATTAGTTCTGCCAATTTTGATGCCATTCGTCTTTTCCAACACCGTTCATATGCTGACCATGCTTGGTGTAATATTCCCTTCTTGTGTTAATATTCATCAGTTTAGTGTTTTTGAATGTCATTAGTCTTTTGTTTAGTTTATTGTTGAAGTTGTTCACCTCATTGTTGATACATACCACTGAGCTAAGTCATGCCTGTGTGGTGCACTCATTACATTTGTGTGTTGACATTCGCTCACAAACTTAGTTAGGTTATGGATACATCTACTGGTATTGTTTTTACTGATATCATTGCTCCCTCCAACTACCACAATTATATCATTTTTATTTAATTCCTTTATGTCTTCTTTTGCTGATTTTGTAATTTTATCTAAAGGTGCTCCAGGATTCACATAGCCTATAACCTGGTGCGAATCTTTGAGGTGACATTTCAAGTTCGCTGCACATCCTCTAGAGTGTCTGTTGCCAAAGATCACTACCTTCTTCTTCCTTTTTCGTTGAATATTCACTTTTTCATTTAAGGTTTTTTGAAGTCAACTACTTTATATATTGAATTTTCTTCTAGGGATTGCAGAACTGAAAAAAATTTGTGAGAACAGGTATTGGTCATCCACAAATTACTAAAACTTTTGGTGGAGCATTTATTTTTCCATGATGCTTTGTAGTCACTTTATTCCACATTTCATCATTTTGAAGATTATGCCTAGGTGTTATGTTACTTGGGTTACCATATTATTACAACCTGGATAGAACAGATTATAAGGTAGCGTAAAAGGGCATGAAGTCAATATTTTCTATGCATATATTTATCTAAGACTTCTTTGCTCGAGCGGTAAAGCAGGTTTTATAGCAGTATAACCCTCGGAAGGGGTCAAGGCCGGGGGAAGTGTTTGTAAAGTTGTCTGCTAAATATAGATCGAGAATGTCAGTTCCGTTATAAATTCCACACACAAGACCAGCGTAACCACAACTTTTATTAAACATATATATATATATATATATATATATAACACTGAATTAAATAAACCCTTCAGAAAAATATACGTAATTATAACCTAAACTCAAACAACAAAACTTTATTTTATGACGCTAATTTACATGTGCTATTATGCTAAAATGAGAGAACTCAGAATATTTTAATGTATATTGTCTTATGTAGAACAAGTTAGAAAAGGTTGATATCAAATTACTTCTTTCTTTAAACTCTACGTTATAGATAAAATCCTAATTGATTCAAACTTAATCAATTCAAACTAAAGATTGTTAAAATCTTAATTTATTCAAACTTAATGTATTCAAACTAGAGATTGTTAAAATCTTAATTTATTCAAACTTAATCAAAGTGAATTATTCAACCTGGAACTTTACTAGAAACTGTATTTATACTTACACACTCCGAGATTCGAAATCATGTCCGTCCTAGATTGTCCTAAAGGTTGCCTTCTGTCTGATCTTTTCCCAAAAAACGCGAGTATATATTTGTTAATTTTGTTCCCCTTCCAGCTAGAATCCGTGGCGGCTATAGTAATATTTCCTAATATTGGGTAATAATTTGGTTTCTGTCAGGGACAGATTCTATAAGGTGTTTGTTTCCCTTATATAATGTGTTATTCAAAAGGTAAAATATTTTTGTATTTTCGTAAATGTGTCCTAATAGCTTGAAAAATGTGTTGTTCCCAAGACCTGAGCTGTTGAGTTATGACATGCATTTTCCCAGATATTTTAATATTTTATTAATTTTCCCTCGTTTTTTATTTCTTAAAGCCCTTTCCTAAATTTGATTACGGTCTTATCAGAGTTTTCAACGTTGATTATTTTTCCTCTACCGTCCGGTATAAAACATAAGTAAATATCACCTCTGCTGCCATCTTTTTTATCCATTTTTCATTATACCTGCAATTAAGCCCTGTTGTATTTATATTACATATATATCATTTTGTATTATTTTGATAATCTCCATGGCAGATTTTAGTTCATTCCTAAGATTTTCTAATTCTTTTTTTTTTGTGTTTACACATATTTTGCACTCTCTGTTGGCTTCTTCTTTGCAGAATAAAGTGGTAGGAATTGGCATAATTATTTCCACGGCTGTCATATATGATTTGCATGTCAAAAGGGCAGTGGTTTTACTTCCTACACTAGGTAGGTAATTTGTAATATTACAGTATATTTATTTAGTTATTTATAGGTTGGCAACCTCAAAATTTAGGAAATTTAACTTTTAATCATAGTCGCCATTGCTGTAAGTATGACAGAATGGACTATCATACAAAAAATATATCTCAATTAAAATCTTAACTATAATTTTACTGCCAATTTGTAAGAAATGTGTTTTTACACTTTTTAGCATTCTCAGGATGTCACAATAACAATTATAATTGCTAAAATGGAAGAAAAAAGTAATTACAGTTAATTAGCCCTATTCAGTAGGGTTCCATTGAAAAGTTTGAATGAAAAATACAAAAACTGATGTTTTAAAAAACATTTAACACCTTTAATGCTAACTTATTAATACTCTTTCTCTTTCATTTCAATTTTGAAGAGATCAAATGGTGTAATGTAACGAATTCTGATAAATAATAATTTAATATGCTAAAGATGTAAATGAATTAAAAGTAGGCCTACTGTCATATTTTTAAAATAATTAATGTTGATGCAACCAGTTGTTTAAACATTTATGGCACTAAATATATTTAAAACATTAAACTTTAGGAAGTTGCCCACTTTTTTACATTATTACTCATATGGGGTGTAAGAACATTTGCAGCATAAATCTTTTATATTTACTTTGATATGCATTTATGTCTTGGTATTCATAAGCTGTTGGTATACACTGCTGACATACTATTATTAGGTGATAATAAGGACATTCTGAAAGCCAATACTCTCATTCAATTAGATATCACTTAAAAACTGGAGCTGGAAGTAAAATATTATACATATAGTGGAATGTATTATATATAGTGGAAATGGGCAGTTATTGAACAAAATTATGGACATTTTGATGAAGTGGCTGAATTCAAATACCTAGGAACCATAATTACAACTAAGGCAATATTGTGCATTTCTTTTGGAGCGACCTTTGTATATAGCACTGGATCCGTTGAAATGAATAGCACAGAATCATGCTGGTTACCATTTGGCCACAGATAGTTCATTGTTCTGTCCAATAACACTGGGTCACAAATTTTCACTTTCAGAACATTGCACAAACTTTGAGACATGCCCTAATATATTTCAGGTATGCTGAAGCTGAATCTGCAAACTGTTTCCATGTATCACATCAGGATTTTTGCAAAACAGAGATTAGTGTAATGCTCAATGCACAAATGCAGTAGTTTTAAGACAAATTTCTTTTATGATGTTTTAAGTAAAATAATAATGCAGTCACTGTTAGAAATGACTAAATATGGTAAATATTGTCAATTTAATTGTCAACTTAATATATAGTGATAAAGAGTACAGTTAATCTTCAGTATAAAATGTGATCTTGTTTTTTTTTTTTTTTGCATGTGAAGCTTTTTCTTACTTAGGAGTTTCCTTCTTCATCGTCCAACAGTAGTCAGCTAGCATTGTGGTGCTCCACCTGCCTTGGTATCTTGTTTCTAATTCCTTGAGATCTTGGTGGAATCTCTTCCCATGTTCTTCACTGTAGTCCCCAAGATTCTCAGGAAAGTAGTCCAAGTGAGAATGTAACATATGGATCTTGAAACTCATGTTACATCCAAGTTCCATTTTGTTTACCAAGTTTTTGTACTCTGGGTCCTTTATATTATCTAGAAACTTTATAACAATGTCTCGGAATGATTGCCATGCTAACAAATCTTTCATATTCATTTTACTTTCAAAAGTATCATCACGAGAAGCAGCTTCCTGATATCCGGGTCTGTAAATATACCTTCTTTCACTTGTGCATTGCTTAAACCTGTGAACTTCCCCACTAATGTACAAGAAGCAATGCCCTTCCTTGTCCAAGGCCTTGACAAATTGTTTCATGAGCCCTAACTTAATATGGAGAGGACGTATAAGACTCTTCTTCTTAATGTTTTTTTAACCAACATTCCATTGTCATCAGGGCCATTCCTTCTTACTCCAATGTTGTGCCTTTGCCCGACTATCCAACTTGTAAATGAAACACGGATATTTTGTATAACCTAACTGTTGACCCAACAAAAGTGAAATAACTTAGAAATCTCCACACACTTGCTATTTATGTTCATATTTTGTCTTGGTCAACAGTAGTTCCAGACTTTCATAAGACTCTTTGTGAATCACTGAGTAACCAACTGGAAGTGAAGCATATAAATTCCCATTGTGTAGGAGATACCCTTCAAACTGTGTTTTGACGCATCAATAAAAAGTCTCCATTCAGTAGGATCATACCTATAATTTCTGAGGAAATGCAATGTGATAGGATTTTTCTGAGTTCAAATCTGGATTCTGTAGGTAAGTTTCACACTAGAAACAAAATTAGACTTAAACATATACATAAATTTGCAGGTATTGTGAAACAAGGTTTTCAGAAAATTACACATAATGGAAATTCGTAAACTATAATTTCTGAGGAAATGTGATGTGACAGGATTTTTCTGAGTTCAAATCTGGATTCTGAGGGTAAGTTTCACCCTAGAAATGTTCAAAAGTTCCATGCAATGAAATCATTGTTACCCAGCGTAATTTGTCTATGGTGGAGAAATTTGCTTTCTCAAGATTTCACAAATTACAAGGAAAATGTCACCACTGTTTTCTACACTCATTTCCCCAACAATTATATTTGCAACAAAGTGACCCAACAAATCTGTGGTCTAATTACTTGAGAACAAGATGCTTTTCTTGTCCAATTTTTCTCATATGACATTGATAAACCTCTTTCTAACTTTAGACTAATGTGGGATAGATTTTCCATTGTATTTCTGCAGGAAACCTAGGAACACTTTATAACTGAGTTCATGGAACAGAAAGTTAGCTTAGACATAAGCTTTGCATAACTCTTCATGAAATAACGAATTCACGTAAGTCGCACTACTGCAATTCCCAAGAAGCATTTGTTGTATTTTTTTTCTTTCTCCTCCTGCTTGAAATAACATTTATGTTTTTCTCTGTTGACATGTTGCTTCATGGTGAATCTATTTTCTCCTCCAACTTTCACTTCTCAAATTTTACAGTACAATATGGAACCATCCTTAGAAAATACTGTGTCACATACTCCTTAACAAACTGTTTTAATTTCACAGATGTCTTTGCTTTTATTTTCGACATATCAAAATAAAAATATCTATATCACATTTTACTTGAACTACTAGATTCTAATCTATAAATGATTGAATTGTGTAATTTTGAAGATAAAGGTATTTAGGTCATAGCACCGGACTGCAAAACTGTGCCCCACAATGGACAACCAGTAAACAAAATTGCCCGTGATGCAACCATAAAAATAGTAAGTAGCTTCACATTCACACATGAACTGTATAGTTGTAGAAGTGCAAATCTTCATGTCCACACATGAATTGTTCAGTTTGGAGAAGTCCAAAAGTTTAGACTTTACGTTTCTGAAAATTTATTCTACTTACATTATAAGAATAATGCAACCCAACTCACTAAAAATGACAAAAATCTGGATTTGTTCTTAAAAATGAGTTTAAAATCACTTATAAGCTTGTAAAGTGTCATATATGAGAAATATTAAAGAAATAATACCCATAAAAGAAGTATAATTCACCCAAGATTGGATGAGCCATATTTATTTTCCACAGAGCATCGTACTAGCATAATAAAAAAAAACAAGCTAAAGTCATCATAATCCGGTCCTATTATTACTTTCAAAGGACTTTATGCAATTGTTTTGTACATAATTTCATTAAAATAACTAGTAAAATTCATGGTGTCCCATGCCGTAGCTGAGTGATTAAGGCAAGATGCCTTGGCGCAGAGCTGTGGGACTTGCGCTGGTCGAGTCCCCAAGGGGAAAACATTTTTCATGGAATTTTGGCCAGTATGGGACCAGTACCCACCCAGCATCATGAGGCATTTGAGTAGCTACAATGAGTAGCAACTCCAGGTTGAGAAGACCAGCTATAATGGCTGGGGGACCCAACATGCTGACCAAATGATCATCTACCATTGTGATTAACACATGTGGACGTGAGACCAGCAGCCGGCTGGTAGGCCAAGGGCCTTCTAAGCCTGTTATGCTTGGAGTTTGGAGTTAATTTCCATGGTGTTTTTTTTAAATTCCAAATTTATTTTCTTCTACCATATGTAACAACTTTACAATTTCATCATATAAGATGCAACTTTTCTCCTGTTTTTTTTTAACTATATAATCTAACATATAACAGGCAGTAATCAGTAAGCAAGCCACTGATCATATCACTTGGAGGTAATTCATACCTATTACTATTTGTTCGGTTGTTTGTCAAAGTCACCATTATTCTATTCCATTCCATAGTGTTCTGCCTGAGGACAGGCCTTTCACTGTAATCATAGCATTTTCATGCTATGCTTTGCAGCTTTACTAGGGAATTATAGGCATGGTAGCTTCCCATTGCTTTCCACATACAACAGAAGTAAAATACCTGGCTTAAGTGCAGGAGGTAATACATTTGATTCCACTGTAAATAATTTTTATATTTTATACAGTTATTAGAGGGGGTAGGGAGGCATCTTTCCATCTCTTTTAATAACTGAATAAGATAAGTATCTATAATAATATGAAGGAAGATAATCTCAGCTATCCAAGATGTAAGGCTTGTTAGTGATATGATTTCATATGTGATTCTAAATAGTAAATTATAGTATTTCATAATTGCAAAATGTACACTGTCGCTCAGAAAAAATTAGCACTGCTTAAAACATTCTACATCTCACATCTTCCACATTGCTCATTTGAAGTGTTGTTCACATGACTATGCAGTATTTAAGTAGCTTAAAATTTGCTTACTTGGTTCAGTAGTCAGAAATATGTTACAGATAAGACGGATAGTAAACACTTCTGAGGCTCTGAAGAAAGTAATACTTCTACCGATTGAACACAGATATTATGTGAAGTAATAATGAAATTTTGCACGTAATTTTTATATGAATAAGAACATAAGGAATACAGGCTGCCTTATGAAAGTTACGAGAGCGTAAATCGTTAAAACATGGACAATGATAGATACATCAGTCTCCAGTTTGATTCCGTGTAGTACTTATATTTTAGTAAAAAGATTTCTTAACACAGATCTAGAAAATTAAAAAGTTTTTGATCTGCTAAAGGTTATTTGTCTACATATTATATTTAGATAAACATACAACAGTACACACTAAACAGAAAAAATTTACTAGCATACAATGGTCGGTTCGCCATGTGTAGAGTGAAGAAAGATTATTGATGGGGTAAAGAGGTGTAGATGGGATTTAGTGGCGCTAGGAATACGGAAGGAGTTCTCCATGTGTGAGAAATTGGGTTGCTCAGGTTGGAATACCGGTAGGCATGAGTTCTTATCTAGGGATTCCACGAGGACTTCGTCGGGCAGAATTAATGTGTAGAGAAGTTCTTATAAACGTAGTTTATTCTTGTCTTATACATTGAGATATAGGGCCTATGCCTGTTATAAACTGCAACTGAATTTAACAGTTAAATTGTAACTTGTAGAAATGTATAACAGAAGTGACTTAAGTTCGTGTATGAAGGGAAGTGACTTTATGTAATTGTATATGAGAAGTTTCTGCACGAAGTGACAAGGAGAAGCCTCTCTCGCCTATTAGGTAAACTAGTTACTCCCACTACTTCGATCTCGTGGATCTGAGATCAGTGCTTAGGCACATATAACAAAACATATAATTGGTTAACGAACTCTCCTATTTTAATCAGGGGGCGTTACAAATTTATCATTGGCGATTAACGCCATCAGAGGTTGTACTTTTTTCCGTGCTGGCTTCACGTACAGTCGGGTCACAAACATTAGCTAGGCTTGGGTTTTTCCTAGGCTTCAGACGCTAGAAAATTGCCATATTCCCACACTTTTTTTTTTGCTAGCGTTGTTTGTCTCAGGGTAAAACCCCCGCTTGTAAATTTAGCTAATAGGTTATGGTTATCACGATAAATCAGTTAACTGCAGGCTTAGAAGATATTTCTACTCAATCTGTCGAGCAAAGGATTTTGTCATTACTAAGTTATTATCATGTGTCAGCCACTTCCGTCTTTACAAAAGAAAGGGTGGAATTACCTGAGTTGTCTTTACCCTCCTTAATAACTAGTCATTTCATTACATTGATACTGACTTCTTTGGATCATTCTATATGACATTTGCTCTTACATAATCAGGTTCCACTCGCTTCCCTGATCAATTTGAATATAAATATGACATAAGTCCAGTAACTGCTTCATTCAATGATATTATAATTGTATCTGATTTTTATTGCCAATTGGGATTTATTTATAGAGTTACTCAGGAGGCTGAGTGAATGACTTGCCACATATACCCTTATGATCAAATGGAAAAATCAAGGGATTTTTTCATTTGATTATAATCCTCTCGCATAATACAATGCTAGTATCTAGAAGCTATAGTGGCCTCTAAAAATGGCTATCTTATTTTGGTTGTGCTATCGTTATAAACATTTATTATTGATAGTTTTACACCCTGATCTTATTTTTCCCCATAGGTATTGCATACATATGAATTCATCATGATTATTAATCCATGAAATATTCATGATTCTTAACATTTTACTCTCAACATACTTTGTCCATTTAATCTGCCGAAGCATAACTGGCTCTATCATTACTCAGTCAAACGACGTTATTTTCTTAAGCGTGCAAAATCTTTTCATTCAAATACAGAATCGCATAGTATGTCACATTCGCTTCCATTAGCGATCATGACTTCATCTCATCCCATCATTAATATCGAATACAAATTCGCATAACATGTCACATTCACTTCCATTAGCGACCATGACTTCATTAACTAGATAATACGGGGTCCCTTGCCCTAAAATATTATCGACAAAATAACACGTGTTATACAAACACAGTGACGTGCCGCTTCGGCCCATGTCTACAAATTAAATTCTGTATATATAAATCAACAAATAAATTCCTCACGCTTTATAGGTTCATACCGCCACTCGGCCTTTCAATTAAGGTGCATTGCGCTTCAACATGTTTCATTAGCTTCTATTCCTATATTGTCAGCTGTTTTTTTATAAAATCATAATAATCATAATCTTATCCTTATTAAGATTGTTGTACAAGTTTCTTCAATTACCTATATGTATTAAACAATGACAATGGCCTATCTGAGCTCATTTTTAACATTTACTGAATTTTAACATTTAACTTAGGCGCGTTCTTTCAGCACTAATAATATAATAGAATATTAAAATCAATCAAGTACTTTTCTTACCTAGATTAAGTAGATAATGCAGCTTTCTGCTCGAGTGATTAGATTAAAACATTTAAAAATATAGATCCATTCTCCATCGTTAAGTTCAAACCAACAATTTATTAATCACACTATATCTTAGCTGAAAGTGGACATGCATGTGTTATGTATCTACACTAATTCAATTAATTACATCATATTCATCAATATGGGGGTGCTATCATGATTATATCCAAATCTACATTTCATTTTATTTTTATTTTTTTCACAGATATTGTGCCCTTTCCTCTCGCGATTAGCGTTTTAATCTAGGCATATTTAATCACTTTATTAGCCTTATTTATTTTAATTACTCATTATATTTGATACTTTACGATACAACATTTATTATTTATTCTTACTAATACTTTTCATTCATGTCCTGATTTCAGTTAGTATTGAGTTCGAATCCCGTGAAAACTGGTTCATGCATTTAAGTATAATTTATCAGGTCTTGTTTTTATTTTTCTTGGGGATTATGTAGAGCTTATATGTTTGTACTTTTTGTATGTTAACTTATAACTCTGTCGGTATACAACCACTTCCTTACCTGGGTACTGCATAATTTCAGCGTTTACATGGACATTTATATGTTTTGTGATTAGCCGTCGTCCAAGAAACTCTCTCCGACGCGTATGATTTATTTTTCGGGGTCCTATCCTTTCGACATCTACTATTGGTTTTCTCTGTGAGGACACTTATTTCATCCCTTTAGTTTAGTTTGGTTATTCACTTTCTGCTCTATATCCATGCCTAACTCATTAAATCTAGGATCTACTATCATTTCAATCAATTCAGAGCGTTTATCCTGCTCTGCAATTTTCTGGGTTACTTGGGGCTTTAGTGTTTCTTGCTCTTCGGCTAGCTTTTGTACAAATACACACATATCATTCATTCTTTTGTAAGGGTTCTCTACTCTACAGAGCTCATTCTTGTCTACTCGTTCTATTTCCCCTTTTAATTCCTCTTGTTTTTCTCCTAGATTAGTTTGTAACATTATTTTATCCTTATCCGTCCTGCTTTCTATTTTCTCTAAGTCTTTAGGTTTTTCTTTCGTTATGTTTACCTTTATTTCTACACATGCTGACGATTTATTTATTTTCGCTTCTAATATCTCCCTATCTTTTCTCATCTCATCCCTTAATGTTTCTAAATTTTGTTTTCTTTCTACCCTTAATTTTTCAAATAATTCTTCGTGTCGTTTCATAAACAATTCTAAAACTGTATTAATATCGGTATTTTGTCTACTCTGACTGTTCTCTAACCTCACTGTTTCAGGTTCCTTGTCTACTTGTTTTTCCCTGTCATATTCTCCCTTCTGCTCTGCTCTGGAGTTGTCTCTACCATCTTCATTATCCTCTCCCATCCTTACAATTTCATTCTCTCCTTCAATCATTTGCCCACAAGTCTTCTCCCTGTCATATTCGTCTTTCCTATCCATTTTTATCTATATTTGCCTGCCCCTTTCTATTCCTACTTCTTAACAACATCAATACACACACACGCATATATATATTTTTTAGTTAATACACTGTAATATTTGATTTTTTTCTACCTTTCGTGCTGTTGTCTTGTCACTTACTGCTTCCTTCCTTCATTCGCTGCCTTCTCGTTCCGCATCTAGGGTTGTCTGCTTGTTGCCATCATCTTCTCTGTCCTGGTTCCCTCGTGGTCGTGGGACTTAGTCGTTCTGCCGTTGATTTCTATTAGTGTATTTATTTTACGGCCTATTCTGCCCGCACGTTAGAGAGCCAATATGAAGAAGGATATTTATCAGGGTTCCTATGAGTTGCTTTGATAAAAGCCCCACGTTGGGCGCCAATATGAAGGATTATTGATGGGGTAAAGAGGTAAAGAGGTGTAGATGGGATTTTAGTGGCGCTAGGAATACGGAAGGAGTTCTCCATGTGTGAGAAATTGGGTTGCTCAGGTTGGAATACCGGTAGGCATGAGTTCTTATCTAGGGATTCCACGAGGACTTCGTCAGGCAGAATTAATGTGTAGAGAAGTTCTTATAAACGTAGTTTATTCTTGTCTTATACATTGAGATATAGGGCCTATGCCTGTTATAAACTGCAACTGAATTTAACACTTAAATTGTAACTGGTAGAAATGTATAACAGAAGTGACTTATGTTTGTGTATGAAGGGAAGTGACTTTATGTAATTGTATATGAGAAGTTTCTGCACGAAGTGACAAGGAGAAGCCTCTCTCGCCTATTAGGTAAACTAGTTACTCCCACTACTTCGATCTCGTGGATCTGAGATCAGTGCTTAGGCACATATAACAAAACATATAATTGGTTAACGAACTCTCCTATTTTAATCATGGGGTGTTACAAATTTATCATTGGCGATTTGCGCCATCAGAGGTTGGACCTTTTTCCCGTGCTGGCTTCACGTACAGTCGGGTCACAAACATTAGCTAGGCTTGGGTTTTTCCTAGGCTTCAGACGCTAGAAAATTGCCGTATTCCCACACTTTTTTTCCTAGCGTTGTTTGTCTCAGGGTAAAACCCCCGCTTGTAAATTTCGCTAATGGGTTATGGTTATCACGATAAATTAGTTAACTGCAGGCTTAGAAGATATTTCTACTCAATCTGTCGAGCAAAGGATTTTGTCATTACTAAGTTATCATCATGTGTCAGGCACTTCCGTCTTTACAAAAGAAAGGGTGGAATTACCTGAGTTGTCTTTACCCTCCTTAATAACTAGTCATTTCATTACATTGATACTGACTTCTTTGGATCATTTTATATGACATTTGCTCTTACATAATCAGGTTCCACTCGCTTCCCTGATCAATTTGAATATAAATATGACCTAAGTCCAGTAACTGCTTCATTCAATGATATTATAATTGTATCTGATTATTATTTGCCAATTGGGATTTATTTATAGAGTTACTCAGGAGGCTGAGTGAATGATTTGCCACAAGAGAAAGTTAGAACCATGGCCCATAATGCCATTCCTTCATGTAATTAGGTAGGCCTATAACATGTTAAGCATTTTAACATGTACAAATAAATTGCACAATCCTGCATATGCTCACTTTTAAATAAAACATGATTGCGTAATAAGGAATGCAGAGTAATGTTCCATATACTGTTTTCCGGAAATAGTATTACAGACACATTCTCGGTAATAATGTGGAGACATCTCTTAGAATGTTTATAAATAAACATAATTTAGACCTATTTCTCTTCACTGTCTATTTTCATCATAATCCCACAAAATGGCAGGCAGACAATATTGTCTCCTGATCTTAGGGCTCATTCACACATAGTCCTATATAGTCTATACCAATACAAGTAGACCTTCGACAATGTGGAGCAGATTTCGATCTCTGATAATAACCCAAGTATTGATCTCTGTGAGACACCATGCTTGACTAGTAAATATTGAGACTTAGTACTATTAAAAAGCACAAGCTCTCCATCGCTGTGCTCTCAGGGTAACATCATTTCCTATTATGCAGCATGTCTGGGTAAGATCCCCGATCGAGTTAACTTTCTGGATGAAGGTTTTTTTTACTCATTCTTGTGACAAATGTCAGAAGACTTTAAAAGCTTAAATGATCTCCAAATATTGTCTGGTCATCATAATCATCCATACCATATTTGCCTTGTTTATTATGAATGAATAAATTAAAGAGTGGTGTGTGTCTTGTCTCAAATGTTTTTTATTGTATTTGAGGTGGCCTTGGCATTGAGCTGAGAACTCATCCAGGAAGGCCCTCCATGTGCTTCTGTTTGATCCATATGTTTAAAATTATTTCTCTTGACAGGTCATTTCCCAAATAGACCCGGGTGCTGTGGGGGCTACTAAATCTACCTATAAAGGGAGAGGTTAAACTAAGTTAAAGAGAGAGAAAGACTGCTCAGTTGAAGAACCCCATCCTACCGCTGTACGAATGTCTTACTGCATCTGCATCTGCATCAGCATATAACCAATTCATTGAAGTTTTGTCGGAAGAAATAAGATGTTTGTAAAGACGACTACTTCGCCAAAGCTTCTTCTTCTTCTACGCATGAAAGCTCAGCTTGTTGCGTGTTCATTCACTACAGGAGCAACGATCGAAAAAGAATGGTCATAAATAAAATACTACATTTTTAACTGGATTCGCGATACACGGTTTTCAGCATAAAATCTAAAGCGATTATTGTTTCCACACGCCAACCACAGATTGCGTAAGCATTCTTTACGAAGTGAAAAGGAAAGTCTAAGCGGCAGTTCCTCCTGAGTATTTTCCATGGACACAGTGCACATCCAATATCTAAGAAGCTTGTATTGTAATACAAGTTAAAAAATACAAAATAAACAGCAATAGACCGAGTGCCACTCATTACACATCATTCAAACGAACGCAGATTAATATTTCTGTTTCTGACGCATTGAAAATCATTGGACTCGCAGACCCATCCGCCAAGAAGGACGGGGCTACAGAACTCAGCATTTATATTGTAAAACAAGAGCCAAGATCTATTCTGCGTATGCTTGGTTGGTACTCTTTCTCTGTCGATCTCCCTTTTATTTCTCTTTCACGTTCGATCTGACCAATTTTCCTTCCTTCGAATATTTCATGTACAGTGCTTCCACATATAAAATGTTAACTCAAAAGACGAAATTATATTTTAATTGCATATGCAACGACAAAATAATACTAATATTTGTATCTTGAAGTGGTGGTTGTGACTTCGGATAATTGGCATTTTATTTTGCTATGATTATTATTCTAAAAGCTCATGTGATTGCACACCCGTGTAATTTCATCAGTTCCTAAGTCGCTACTGTATAAGACATATCCGTAACTTTATTACAGTGTACTACAAGTAGTGTCTAAATTCGGAAAAAATGGGCATTGTGCGTATTTTTTCCCTATAATTACAAGTTCTCAGATTAGTTCGTAATATACTTTATTTGTCATATTCATCAACAGGGTTTACCTCCATCCCTACTTGCAAGGTAATAGCGGATACATTACATTTTTATATCTGAAAAAAAGTCAATAATAAGATTTTATCTTAAATATCAGAGATTTTTTTATTTTCGTTAAAAGGTACAGAAATAATATCCATGTGATTGAAAAAAAAAAAAAGAAGGAAAAAAACTGAACATAAATGAGATATGAACAAATCATGACGAACCGTAAATTGAAATGATTGATAGGCCTACATGCCATTAAACATATCCAACAAACAATGGTAGACCTACTCTCCTAGATTTCATACCAATTGACTTCAAATTAACATTTGTGCAGATAAATCCGTAATTACAGTTCAAGGAATATAACGTACTCATGTTTATATATTCTATTTTATCCTAGCATAAATGTAAGATTACTGGAACACGTTATTCCTTTTATTCAATTATGTAGGCCTACGCAATTTTGGTTTTGTGATTTATTTCCAAACATTAACTTGAGGTTAGCTCGCAAAAAGATAGGTGCCGATAAAAAAACTTTCTTCTTTTTATATTTTCAGCCGACGATAGATCGGAAGGAACATGTAACTCGTTATCAATTGATACCATTTAATATGTTAAAAAATCTCGATTCTACAACCGCTACCTTTATATCAAACACATGAGAGGGATTGTTTATATACAACCAAGTACGTACTGTTTAACGCCCCATTGTAAAGGAAGGGGATTCACATTAATTTGTTAACAACGTATGATACTGTTGTCTGGATACAACAACAAGAAGTTTATGAAGCAAAATATACTTTTTTTTTATTTCTATAGACGGTACCAGTACAGTACTTACCAGGTTTGAAAGAAAACAATCCATAGTAGTAAAATTTTCTCATAGAAATGAAGGATGTTTATGAAGTCAGGCCTAACATTTTTAAACTAATGTTTGTGCTTAAACATGTCAGACAATCCTTATCCGTACTTGAGATTAAGTACATTTAGGCTAAACATTTTAATACATGATATGACAATAATTAGGAAGAAACGGTTTATTGTGATATTATAACAGTAATAACGTCCACATTAAGGCTTATACAACGCGAAAATTTAACTATTAATTTTAGGACCAAGCAATACGTATTATTACCTAACCGAAATTACCTAAATAGTAATCAATCCTAGACAAAATGAGCATTAAATATAAGGTTAGGAGTGTTTATATTTGTTTCGGCTCAACTGTAGAATTAGTTCCACTTGATTTTCCATACTTTATTCTTGTAATTCTGTTACTCTACGTACTACTTCTGTCTTTACTAACATTTTGTACTATTTTAAATGTTTTACAACGACACTTATATTTTACAATAATTAAATACTTATTTACATATGCAATGATTTTTTTCAAATTTCTAAAGAACTTCAGTTCACATGCCAGAGATGCGTGAATGCTTTATGTAACTGACACAAGATGTCGGTAAGATCGTTGTTGGCAGCAATTGCAATTAATTCAACACCATATTTCAATAAATTAACTTCACTTTGTTAGGTTAGTGTTTGTGTACGCTTCAGTAAATAATATGCATGTAATTTTGTTTCTTAGGTTAGGAAGGGAGAAGTTATGTATATTCATTTCTAATAAACGTTTGGGAATTTATTGCACAGGTTGGTCACATCAATTTTACAGCTATGTTATTTCATCTATCGACAATTCTATGGGCTTTTTGTAGGACTTCATAGATATGAGGTTCCACCTAGTGTCAGGTTTATAAATGTATGCACATGCATACTGTTATTTTTTGGACTTATAAAGTGCATGGTGGAAATCAAACTACAGTTTTTTCTACATTTAAATTTAACTATTATGTTTATGACCAAGCAATATGTATTATAACCTAACCAAAATTACCTACATAGTTATCAACCCTAGACTAAAAAAGCATTAAATATAAGGTTAAGAGAGTTTATATTTGTGTTGGCTAAACTACAGAATAAGTTCCACTTGATTCTTCATATTACATTCTTGTAATTTGGTTACTCTATGAACTTCTTTTGCCTTTAAAATGTTAGTTAAGACAGAACAAGTACATAGAGTAACCAAGTTACAAGAATGTAGTATGGAAAATCAAGTAGAACTTATTCTGTAGTTGAGCCAAAACAAATATAAACCATCTTAATTTTATATTTAATGCTTTTTTGTCTAGGGTTGATTACTATTTACGTAATTTCTGTTAGGTTATAATACGTATTGCTTGGTCTTAAACTGAATGCTTAGATTTTAAATGAAGAAAAAACTCTAGTATGATCCACCATGCATTTTATAAGTCCTAAAGAATAGCAGTATGCATGTGCATACGTTTATAGACTTGATGCTAGGTGGAACCACATATCTATGAAGTCCTACAAGAAACTTATAGAATTTTCGCTAGATGAAATAACATAGCTGTAAAATTGATATGAATGCATGGTGGAAATCGAAGTACAGTTTTTCCTTCGTTTAAATTTAACTATTGAGTTTAAGAGAAAGCTATACGTATTATAACCTAACTGTAATTACTCAAGTAATAATCAACCATAGGCAAAAAAAAAAAGCATTAATATAAGGTTATGAGAGTTTATTTTTGTTTTGGCTCAACTACGGAATTAGTTCCACTTGACTTTCGATACTACATTCTTGTAATTCTGTTACTCTACATATTTCTTCTGTCTTTACTAACATTTTGTACTATTTTAAATATTTTACAACAATACTTATATAACATTCTTTACAACACTTAAATACTTATTTACATATGCAATGATTTCTTCAGAGTTCTACAGAACCTCAGTTCACATGCACGTGATGTATGAATGCTTAACGTAACTAGCACAAGATGTCAGTAAAATCGTTGTTACCAACAATTGCAATTAATTCCACACCATATTGCAATAAATTTACTTCATTTTGTTAGGTTAGTGTACACTTCAGTAAATAACATGCATGTAATTTATTTTCTTAGATTAGGAAGGGAGAATTTATGTACATTCATTTGTAATAAATATTTGGGAATTTATTGCACAGGCTGGTCATATCAACTTTACAGCTACGTTATTCCATCTAGCAACAACTATATAAACTTTTTGTATGACTTCATACATATGTGGTTCCACCTAGCGTCAAGTGTATGCACATGCATACTGTTAATCTGTAGTACTTATAAAATTATCATGGTGGAAATCAAACTACAGTTTTTCCTTTAATTTTTTTTAACTATCCCACCAGGTTATCTTTATGACATATCTGGTATTCTGCTGAATTTGCCAAATTGTGGTAACCCACTTCTTAAGTAGGGACGCCTGGAAGACAGAGTTACATTACCCCGATGATATGAATAATAATGAAGCGCCAGTTGACTCCTCAAATTTAAACTATACCTAAATCCAGGCCATGGGAGACAATTATTATATTAAAGTAGAAAAATATACATAGAAAAATTCTTATAATAAAATAACTCAACTCTAGAATTCGTAAAATTCTTGAGAAATAAACAATTAACAAATTTCTCACACAGATTTGAATCGTGATACTAATGACCAGAGGTGTTAAAGAGCATCATTAAACAAAGTACTGACAAATTTAAAGAGAGATATTTTAATATACATTGGTAAAAAAGTATGCACATTTCAAAACTGGAAATTTTGGGCTAAGTATTTGAAACTGTCCAAGTGGTGTTTAAACTGTCCAAGCTATGCTTTATTTTCATTTAAGAATTATATGATCTTTAACCAAGACAACTCTTGTGTCTCATACAATGAATTACGGTATAAGACATCTTAGTTCAGTTAGTATTTCAGAACAATTCTGTTGAGTAGTACATTCTTGAAAATCAATTTGATATTTATTTTGATTACTATGAGATTTATGATCCCACTCCAGAACTTAGGAGGCCCTAGGGTTAGTAGGAGGTTTTTAGATAATTGGCACAAGATATCAGTTGTGTTGTTAGCCCTGTGTGATGGCTGTATTTAGCCCCAAAACATGCATCTGGTATTCATTTCCATTAGACGCTGAGTTGACTCGAGGGTCATGGTGCTGCTAGAAAGTTAAGGCGAGTTTATAATTCTTGACCCCCAACCTTCTGGCTTTTTGTATTGACTTAACTAACCATGCTGTGTTCTAATAAAAAAACTCAAACTCTCCAATTCACAACATTCTTGAGAAATCAGAAATTGACAAATTCAATTATTATTACTAAAGACTCACGACCTCATGAATTAGTCCCTATATCATGTAGGCCTACAAGCCCTAATGAACAAGCAAAATCTTAATACTCATCTACAAAAGTATATAGATGCATTATTGTAGACTGAAAAAAGAATGGGGTATGTGCCACAACAATCAATTTCCATTTTATTGCTAAGATATGGGCCATGTGCCTATGCCAATATGATAGAAACTGGACTATGTAATAACAAGCCTTTAGTCACAAGAATGTGCCTGACATACCAAGGACAATCAATTTTTTTTTGTTTTCTCAAACCTGGCTGAGTGCCAAATTCAAATTTCTATTTTTAGTCCAAAAATGTAGTAGTTTCACATGTTCCTATGACTTAGTATTCTCAATTTGTACAATAATGAATAATTATTACATCTTTTATAGGCACAGAACACAGAGGAAATGGAAAAATCTCCGTCGTCAAATAACACTGAAGTGAGTATATTACATAATGAATTGAATAGAGCAATAATTTCTCAATATAGAAAAAATTCATAAATAATAAAAAATTAGATTGCTTGAAACTAAATTATATATATATATATATATATATATATATATATATATAATTAGGAAATTTCAAACATGTACTTCAGTTTAATATCTGATGGGTTCTGGTACCACAAAGGTGAAAAATAACTCCAAATTGAAGAATCCTGGAGCATTTGCAATTGATCATTGTTTGAAAACCACGTGATATAGATCAATGCGTTTTTTGTACAATGTTCTACATTGTTCCAAGTTTTTCTACAGTAAACATGTGCCTCAGGCTGTGAATACAGTATTCCAATCCATTTCACTAATGTTGCAAAGGTTTAATTTATACAAATCTGCAATAATCCATTACCACAGAAGTTTTAACTTTTGTATGGTTCAGCATGTTAAATTTAAATTTCAAGACAGATAGCTCTTATCACTTAACATTATTTTCTTATTTTATGGTATAATGTTTTGAAAATTATTACTTACATTTAAAATTGTTGAGATTTACTTTAGGTCAATACGTAAAAATCAGACAATCTATGTATTTTAAAGATCTGTTGTGCTTGCTCGCATTACAGCATGCCTATATCCTCGCTAGTGGGATCAGGGTTAATTAAATTGATTTAATTGTAAAATTTTGAATTTCGGGACCAAAAGTCATGGTGATGAACAATTTTAATTGCTAGATTTTGCACCAGATTCCTGCATTAAATTTCAAATCTCTCCACAGCAGATATGTTGAGAAGGCATGTGAAACTATTGACAGTAATTTGTTTTTATATCATTTCTCTGTTTTGTAAAAATATAAAGTAAATTAAAGTAATCCCACTACATGCCTCAGGAAGCACTTAGGATAGTAGGAGGTTAAGTCTCCCACTTTTCTTGGACAATCACCACTTGATGTCAGTCGGGTTGGCAGCAATTGCAATTATTCAACACCATATTTCAATAAATTAACTTCACTTTGTTAGGTTAGTGTTTGTGTACGCTTCAGTAAATATTATGCATGTAATTTTGTTTCTTAGGTTAGGAAGGGAGAAGTTATGTATATTCATTTCTAATAAACGTTTGGGAATTTATTGCACAGGTTGGTCACATCAATTTTACAGCTATGTTATTTCATCTATCGACAATTCTATGGGCTTTTTGTAGGACTTCATAGATATGAGGTTCCACCTAGTGTCAGGTCTATAAATGTATGCACATGCATACTGTTATTTTTTGGACTTATAAAGTGCATGGTGGAAATCAAACTACAGTTTTTTCTACATTTAAATTTAACTATTATGTTTATGACCAAGCAATATGTATTATAACCTAACCAAAATTACCTACATAGTTATCAACCCTAGACTAAAAAAAGCATTAAATATAAGGTTAAGAGAGTTTATATTTGTGTGGCTAAACTACAGAATAAGTTCCACTTGATTCTTCATATTACATTCTTGTAATTTGGTTACTCTATGAACTTCTTTTGCCTTTAAAATGTTAGTTAAGACAGAACAAGTACATAGAGTAACCAAGTTACAAGAATGTAGTATGGAAAATCAAGTAGAACTTATTCTGTAGTTGAGCCAAAACAAATATAAACCATCTTAATTTTATATTTAATGCTTTTTTGTCTAGGGTTGATTACTATTTACGTAATTTCTGTTAGGTTATAATACGTATTGCTTGGTCTTAAACTGAATGCTTAGATTTTAAATGAAGAAAAAACTCTAGTATGATCCACCATGCATTTTATAAGTCCTAAAGAATAGCAGTATGCATGTGCATACGTTTATAGACTTGATGCTAGGTGGAACCACATATCTATGAAGTCCTACAAGAAACTTATAGAATTTTCGCTAGATGAAATAACATAGCTGTAAAATTGATATGAATGCATGGTGGAAATCGAAGTACAGTTTTTTCCTTCGTTTAAATTTAACTATTGAGTTTAAGAGAAAGCTATACGTATTATAACCTAACTGTAATTACTCAAGTAATAATCAACCATAGGCAAAAAAAAAAGCATTAATATAAGGTTATGAGAGTTTATTTTTGTTTTGGCTCAACTACGGAATTAGTTCCACTTGACTTTCGATACTACATTCTTGTAATTCTGTTACTCTACATATTTCTTCTGTCTTTACTAACATTTTGTACTATTTTAAATATTTTACAACAATACTTATAACATTCTTTACAACACTTAAATACTTATTTACATATGCAATGATTTCTTCAGAGTTCTACAGAACCTCAGTTCACATGCACGTGATGTATGAATGCTTAACGTAACTAGCACAAGATGTCAGTAAAATCGTTGTTACCAACAATTGCAATTAATTCCACACCATATTGCAATAAATTTACTTCATTTTGTTAGGTTAGTGTACACTTCAGTAAATAACATGCATGTAATTTATTTTCTTAGATTAGGAAGGGAGAATTTATGTACATTCATTTGTAATAAATATTTGGGAATTTATTGCACAGGCTGGTATATCAACTTTACAGCTACGTTATTCCATCTAGCAAACAACTATATAAACTTTTTGTATGACTTCAGACATATGTGGTTCCACCTAGCGTCAAGTGTATGCACATGCATACTGTTAATCTGTAGTACTTATAAAATTATCATGGTGGAAATCAAACTACAGTTTTTCCTTTAATTTTTTTTAACTATCCCACCAGGTTATCTTTATGACATATCTGGTATTCTGCTGAATTTGCCAAATTGTGGTAACCCACTTCTTAAGTAGGGACGCCTGGAAGACAGAGTTACATTACCCCGATGATATGAATAATAATGAAGCGCCAGTTGACTCCTCAAATTTAAACTATACCTAAATCCAGGCCATGGGAGACATTATTATATTAAAGTAGAAAAATATACATAGAAAAATTCTTATAATAAAATAACTCAACTCTAGAATTCGTAAAATTCTTGAGAAATAAACAATTAACAAATTTCTCACACAGATTTGAATCGTGACACTAATGACCAGAGGTGTTAAAGAGCATCATAAACAAAGTACTGACAAATTTAAAGAGAGAATATTTTAATATACATTGGTTAAAAAGTATGCACATTTCAAAACTGTAAATTTTGGGCTAAGTTATTGAAACTGTCCCAAGTGGTGTTTATTTTCATATAAGAATTGTATGATCTTTAACCAAGACAACTCTTGTGTCTCATACAATGAATTACGGTATAAGACATCTTAGTTCAGTTAGTATTTCAGAACAATTCAGTTGAGTAGTATATTTTGAAAATCATTTCATATTTATTTTGATTACTATGAGATATATGATCCCACTCCAGACCTTAGGAGGCCCTAGGGGTAGTAGGAGGTTTTTAGACAATTGGCCCAAGATATCAGTTGTGTTGTTAGCCCTGTGTGATGGCTGTTTTTAGCCCCAAAAACATGCATCTGGTATTCATTTCCATTAGATGCTGAGTTGAACGCCAGGGTCATGGTGCTGCTAGAAAGTTAAGGCGAGTTCATAAATCTTGACCTCCAACCTTCTGGCTTTTTGTATTGACTTAACCAACCATGCTGTGTTCTAGTAAAAAAACTCAAAACTCTCCGATTCACAACATTCTTGAGAAATCAGAAATTGACAAATTCAATTATATTACTAAAGACTCACGACCTCATGAATTAGTCCCTATATCATGTAGGCCTACAAGCCCTAATGAACAAGCAAAATCTTAATACTCATCTACAAAAGTATATAGATGCATTATTGTAGACTGAAATAAGAATGGGGTAAATGCCACAACAATCAATTTCCATTTTATTGCTAAAATATGGACCATCTGCCTATGCCAATATGATAGAAACTGGGCTATGTGATAACAAGCCTTTAGTCACAAGAATGTGCCTGACTTACCAAGGATAATCTATTTTTTGTTTTTCTCAAACCTGGCTAAGTGTCAAATTCAAATTTCTATTTTTAGTCTAAAAATGTAGTAGTTTCACATGTTCCTATGACTTAGTATTCTCAATTTGTGCAATAATTAATAATTATTACATCTTTTATAGGTACTGAACACAGAGGAAATGGAAGAATCATCGTCGCCATATACCACTGAAGTGAGTATATTACCAAATTAATTGAATGCAGCAATAATTTCTCAATATAGAAAAAATTCATAAATAATTAAAAATTAGATTGCTTGAAACTAAATTATATATATATATATATATATATATAATTAGGAAATTTCAAACATGTACTTCAGTTTAATATCTGATGGGTTCTGGTACCACAAAGGTGAAAAATAACTCCAAATTGAAGAATCCTGGAGCATTTGGCAATTGATCATTGTTTGAAAACCACGTGATATAGATCAATGCGTTTTTTGTACAATGTTCTACATTGTTCCAAGTTTTTCTACAGTAAACATGTGCCTCAGGCTGTGAATACAGTATTCCAATCCATTTCACTAATGTTGCAAAGGTTTAATTTATACAAATCTGCAATAATCCATTACCACAGAAGTTTTAACTTTTGTATGGTTCAGCATGTTAAATTATAAATTTCAAGACAGATAGCTCTTATCACTTAACATTATTTTCTTATTTTATGGTATAATGTTTTGAAAATTATTACTTACATTTAAAATTGTTGAGATTTACTTTAGGTCAATACGTAAAAATCAGACAATCTATGTATTTTAAAGATCTGTTGTGCTTGCTCGCATTACAGCATGCCTATATCCTCGCTAGTGGGATCAGGGTTAATTAAATTGATTTAATTGTAAAATTTGAATTTCGGGACCAAAAGTCATGGTGATGAACAATTTTTAATTGCTAGATTTTGCACCAGATTCCTGCATTAAATTTCAAATCTCTCCACAGCAGATATGTTGAGAAGGCATGTGAAACTATTGACAGTAATTTGTTTTTATATCATTTCTCTGTTTTGTAAAAATATAAAGTAAATTAAAGTAATCCCACTACATGCCTCAGGAAGCACTTAGGATAGTAGGAGGTTAAGTCTCCCACTTTTTCTGGACAATCACCACTTGATGTCAGTCGGGTTGGCAGCAATTGAATTAATTCAACACCATATTTCAATAAATTAACTTCACTTTGTTAGGTTAGTGTTTGTGTACGCTTCAGTAAATATTATGCATGTAATTTTGTTTCTTAGGTTAGGAAGGGAGAAGTTATGTATATTCATTTCTAATAAACGTTTGGGAATTTATTGCACAGGTGGTCACATCAATTTTACAGCTATGTTATTTCATCTATCGACAATTTCTATGGGCTTTTTGTAGGACTTCATAGATATGAGGTTCCACCTAGTGTCAGGTCTATAAATGTATGCACATGCATACTGTTATTTTTTGGACTTATAAAGTGCATGGTGGAAATCAAACTACAGTTTTTTCTACATTTAAATTTAACTATTATGTTTATGACCAAGCAATATGTATTATAACCTAACCAAAATTACCTACATAGTTATCAACCCTAGACTAAAAAAGCATTAAATATAAGGTTAAGAGAGTTTATATTTGTGTTGGCTAAACTACAGAATAAGTTCCACTTGATTCTTCATATTACATTCTTGTAATTTGGTTACTCTATGAACTTCTTTTGCCTTTAAAATGTTAGTTAAGACAGAACAAGTACATAGAGTAACCAAGTTACAAGAATGTAGTATGGAAAATCAAGTAGAACTTATTCTGTAGTTGAGCCAAAACAAATATAAACCATCTTAATTTTATATTTAATGCTTTTTTGTCTAGGGTTGATTACTATTTACGTAATTTCTGTTAGGTTATAATACGATTGCTTGGTCTTAAACGAATGCTTAGATTTTAAATGAAGAAAAACTCTAGTATGATCCACCATGCATTTTATAAGTCCTAAAGAATAGCAGTATGCATGTGCATACGTTTATAGACTTGATGCTAGGTGGAACCACATATCTATGAAGTCCTACAAGAAACTTATAGAATTTTCGCTAGATGAAATAACATAGCTGTAAAATTGATATGAATGCATGGTGGGAAATCGAAGTACAGTTTTTCCTTCGTTTAAATTTAAATATTGAGTTTAAGAGAAAGCTATACGTATTATAACCTAACTGTAATTACTCAAGTAATAATCAACCATAGGCAAAAAAAAAGCATTAATATAAGGTTATGAGAGTTTATTTTTGTTTGGCTCAACTACGGAATTAGTTCCACTTGACTTTCGATACTACATTCTTTGTAATTCTGTTACTCTACCTATTTCTTCTGTCTTTACTAACATTTTTGTACTATTTTAATATTTTACAACAATACTTATAACATTCTTTACAACACTTAAATACTTATTTACATATGCAATGATTTCTTCAGAGTTCTACAGAACCTCAGTTCACATGCACGTGATGTATGAATGCTTAACGTAACTAGCACAAGATGTCAGTAAAATCGTTTGTTACCAACAATTGCATTAATTCCACACCATATTGCAATAAATTTACTTCATTTTTGTTAGGTTAGTGTACACTTCAGTAAATAACATGCATGTAATTTATTTTCTTAGATTAGGAAGGGAGAATTTATGTACATTCATTTGTAATAAATATTTGGGAATTTATTGCACAGGCTGGTCATATCAACTTTACAGTTACGTTATTCCATCTAGCAACAACTATATAAACTTTTTGTATGACTTTCATACATATGTGGTTCCACCTAGCGTCAAGTGTAATGCACATGCATACTGTTAATCTGTAGTACTTATAAAATTATCATGGTGGGAAATCAAACTACAGTTTTTCCTTTAATTTTTTTTAACTATCCCACCAGGTTATCTTTATGACATATCTGGTATTCTGCTGAATTTGCCAAATTGTGGTAACCCACTTCTTAAGTAGGGACGCCTGGAAGACAGAGTTACATTACCCCGATGATATGAATAATAATGAAGCGCCAGTTGACTCCTCAAATTTAAACTAATAACCTAAAATCCCAGGCCATGGGAGACAATTATTATATTAAAGTAGAAAAATATACATAGAAACAATTCTTATAATAAAATAACTCAACTCTAGAATTCGTAAAATTCTTGAGAAATAAACAATTAACAAATTTCTCACACAGATTTTGAATCGTGAAACTAATGACCAGAGGTGTTAAAGAGCATCATTAAACAAAGTACTGACAAATTTAAAGAGAGATATTTTAATATACTTGGTTAAAAAGTATGCACATTTCAAAACTGTAAATTTTGGGCTAAGTATTGAACTGTCCAGTGGTGTTATTTTCATATAAGAATTGTATGATCTTTAACCAAGACAACTCTTGGGTCTCATACAATGAATTACGGTATAGACTCTAGTTCAGTTAGTATTTCAGACAATTCAGTTGAGTAGTATATTCTTGAAAATCATTTCATATTTATTTTGATTACTATGAGATATATGATCCCACTCCAGACCTTAGGAGGCCCTAGGGGTAGTAGGAGGTTTTTAGACAATTGGCCCAAGATATCATTTGTGTTGTTAGCCCTGTGTGATGGTGTATTTAGCCCAAAACATGCATCTGGTATTCATTTCCATTAAATGCTGAGTTGACGCCAGGGTCATGGTGCTGCTAGAAAGTTGAAGAGGCGAGTTCATAAATCTTGACCTCCAACCTTCTGGCTTTTTGTATTGACTTAACCAACCATGCTGTGTTCTAGTAAAAAAACTCAAACTCTCCGATTCACAACATTCTTGAGAAATCAGAAATTGACAAATTCAATTATTATTACTAAAGACTCACGACCTCATGAATTAGTCCCTATATCATGTAGGCTCAAGCCCTAATGAACAAGCAAATCTTAATACTCATCTACAAAAAGTATATGATGCATTATTGTAGACTGAAATAAGAAGGGGGTAAATGCCACAACAATCAATTTCCATTTTATTGCTAAAATATGGACCATCTGCCTATGCCAATATGATAGAAACTGGCTAGTGATAACAAGCCTTTAGTCACAAGAATGTGCCTGACTTACCAAGGGACAATCTATTTTTGTTTTCTCAAACCTGGCTAAGTGTCAAATTCAAATTTCTATTTTTAGTCTAAAAATGTAGTAGTTTCACATGTTCCTATGACTTAGTATTCTCAATTTGTGCAATAATTAATAATTCTTACATCTTTTATAGGTACTGAACGCAGAGGAAATGGAAGAATCATCGTCGCCATATACCACTGAAGTGAGTATAATACCAATTAATTGAATGCAGCAATAATTTCTCAATATAGAAAAAATTCATAAAATAATTTAAAATTAGATTGCTTGCTGAAACTAAATTATATATATATATATATATATATATATATTAAATTTATATTAGGAAATTTCAAACATGTCTTCAGTTTAATATCTGATGGGTTCTGGTACCACAAAGGTGAAAAATAACTCCAAATTGAAGAAACCTGGAGCATTTGCATTGATCATTGTTTGAAAACCACGTGATATAGATCAATGCGTTTTTTTGTACAATGTTCTACATTGTTCCAAGTTTTTCTACAGTTAAACATGTGCCTCAGGCTGTGAATACAGTATTCCAATCCATTTCACTAATGTTGGCAAAGGTTTAATTTATACAAATCTGCAATAATCCATTACCACAGAAGTTTTAAACTTTTGTATGGTTCAGCATGTTAAATTTAAATTTCAAGACAGATAAGCTCTTATCACTTAACATTATTTTCTTATTTTATGGTATAAATGTTTTGAAAAATTATTACTTACATTAAAATTGTTGAGATTTACTTTAGGTCAATACGTAAAAATCAGACAATCTATATGTATTTTAAAGATCTGTTGTGCTTGCTCGCATTACAGCATGCCTATATCCTCGCTAGTGGGATCAGGGTTAATTAAATTGATTTAATTGTAAATTTTGAATTCGGGACCAAAAGTCATGGTGATGAACAATTTTTAATTGCTAGATTTTGCACCAGATTCCTGCATTAAATTTCAAATCTCTCCACAGCAGATATGTTGAGAAGGCATGTGAAACTATTGACAGTAATTTGTTTTTATATCATTTCTCTGTTTTGTAAAAATATAAAGTAAATTAAAGTAATCCACTACATGCCTCAGGGAGCACTTAGGATAGTAGGAGGTTAAGTCTCCCACTTTTTCTGGACAATCCACCACTTTGATGTCAGTCGGGTTGGCCAGCAATTGCAATTAATTCAACACCATATTTCAATAAATTAACTTCACTTTGTTAGGTTAGTGTTTTGTGTACGCTCAGTAAATATATGCATGTAATTTTGTTTCTTAGGTTAGGAAGGGAGAAGTTAGAAGGTAATGTATATTCATTTCTAATAAAGTTTGGGAATTTATTGCACAGGTTGGTCACAATCAATTTTAACAGCTATGTTATTTTCATCTATCGACAATTCTATGGGCTTTTTGTAGGACTTCATAGATATGAGGTTCCCAACTAGTGGTCAGGTCTATAATGTATGCACATGCATACTGTTATTTTTTGGACTTATAAATTGCATGGTGGAAATCAAACTACAGTTTTTCTACATTAAATTTAACTATTATGTTTATAGACCAAGCAATATGTATTTTATAACCTAACCAAAATAACATACATAGTTATCAACCCTAGACTAAAAAAGCATTAAATATAAGGTTAAGAGAGTTTATATTTGTGTTGGCAAAACTACAGAATAAGTTCCCACTTGATTCTTCATATTACATCTTGTAATTTGGTTACTCTATGAACTTCTTTTGCCCTTTAAAATGTTTAGTTAAGACAAACAAGTAACATAGAGTAACCAAGTTACAAGAATGTAGTATGGAAAATCAAGTAGAACTTATTCTGTAGTTGAGCCAAAACAAATATAAACCATCTTAATTTTATATTTAATGCTTTTTTGTCTAGGGTTGATTACTATTTACGTAATTTCTGGTTAGGTTAATAATACGTATGGCTTGGTCCTAAACTGATGCTTAGATTTTAATGAAGAAAAAACAACCCTAGTATGATCCACCATGCATTTTAATAATCCTAAAGAATAGCAGTATGCATGTGCATACGTTTATAGACTTGATGCTAGGTGGAACCACATATCTAGAAGTCCTACAAGAAACTTATAGAATTTTCGCTAGATGAACATAACATAGCTGTAAATTGATATGAATGCATGGTGGAAATCGAAGTACAGTTTTTCCTTCAGTTTAAATTTAACTATTGAGTTTAAGAGAAAGCATACGTATTATAACCTAACTGTAATTACTCAAGTAATAATCAACCATAGGCAAAAAAAAAAAAAGCATTAATATAAGGTTATGAGAGTTTTATTTGTGTTTTGGCTCAACTAACGGAATTGTTCCAACTTGACTTTCGATACTACATTCTTGTAATTCTGTTACTCTACATATTTTCTTCTGTCTTTACTAACATTTTGTACTATTTTAAATATTTTACAACAATACATATAACTTCTTTACAACACTTAAATACTTATTACATATGCAATGATTTCTTCAGAAGTTCTACAGAACCTCAGTTCACAGCACGTGATGTATGAAGCTTAACGTAACTAGCACAAGATGTCAGTAAAATCGTTGTTACCAACAAATTGCAATTAATTCCACACCATATTGCAATAAAGTTACTTACATTGTGGTTAGGTGTGTACACTTCAGTAAATAACATGCATGTAATTTATTTTCTTAGATTAGGAAGGGAGAATTTATGTACATTCATTTGTAATAAATATTTGGGAATTATTGCCAGGCTGGTCATATCAACTTTACGCTACGTTATTCCATCTAGCAACAACATATAACTTTTTGTATGACTTCATACTATGTGGGTTCCACCTCGTCAATTGTTGCACATGCCTACTGTTAATCTGTAGTACTTATAAAATTATCATGTGGAAATCAACTACCGTTTTTTCCCTTAATTTTTTTTAACTATCCCACCAGTTATCTTTATGACAATATCTGGTATTCTGCTGAATTTGCCAAATTTGTTGGTAACCCACTTCGTAAGTAGGGACGTCCTGGAAAGACAGAGTTAACATTAACCCCCCCTATGATTGAAATATATGAATCGCCAGTTGACCCTCAATTTAAACTATACCTACTCCAGGCCAGGGGAGACAATTATTATATTAAAGTAGAAAAATATACTAGAAAAATTCTTATAATAAAAAACTCAACTCTAGAATTCGAAAAATCTTGAAAATAACATTAACAAATTTCACACAAATTTTGAATCGTGACACTAATGACGCAGAGTGGTTAAAGAGCATCATTAAACAAAGTACTGGACAAATTTAAAGAGAGATTTTAATATACATATGGTAAAAAGTATGCACATTTCAAAACTGTAAATTTTGGGCAAGCTTTATTGCAACTGTCCAACGTGGTGGTTTTAATATTTTCATATAGAATTGTAAGATTCTTTAACCAGACCAACTCTTGTGTCTCATACAAGGATTACGGTATAAAAAAAAGACAATCTTAGTTCATTATTATTTCAAACAATTCAGTTGAGTAGTAGATTCTTTTGAAAATCATATTTCATATTTGTATTTGAGGTGATTACTATGAGATTTATGATCCCACTACAGAACTTAGGAGGCCCTAAGGGTTAGTAGGAGGTTTTTAGATAATTGCCAAGAATGCAAGTTGTGTTGTTAGCCCTGTGTATGGCTTGTATTTAGCCCCCAAGAACATGCATCTGGTATTCATTTTTTCCATTAGATGCTGAGGTGACGCCAGGGTCTGGTGCTAGCTAGAAAAGATTAAGGCGAGTTCATAAATCTTGACCTCCAACCTTTCTGCTTTTTGTATTGACTTAACCAACCATAGCTGTGTTCTGTAAAAACTCAACTCTTCGATTCACAAAACATTCTTGAGAAATCAGAAATTGACAAATTCATCAATTATTATTACTAAAGACTCACTACCCTCATGAATTGGTCCCCCCCCTCCCCCCCTAGAATCATGTAGGCCTACAACCTCCCTAATGAAACAACCAAAATCTTAATAATCATCTCAAAAGTATATAGATGCATTATGGTAGACTGAAATAAGAATGGGGTAAATGCCACAGCCATCAATTTCCATTTATTCTAAAATAGGGACCATCTGCCTATGCCATATGATAGAAACTGGGCTAATGTGATAACAAGCCTTATCCCAAAATGTGCCTGACTTACCAAGGACAATCTATTTTTTTGTTTTTCTCTTTCTCAACCTGGCTAGTGTCAAATTCAAATTTTCTATTTTTAGTCTAAAAATGTATAGTTTCACATGTCCTATGACTAGTATTCCTCATTTGTGCAATAATTAATAATTATTACCTCTTTTATAGTACTGAAACACAGAGGAAATGAAGAATCATCGTTGCCATATACACACTGAAGTGATATATTTACCAACTTAATTAATGCAGCAATATTTTCAATATAGAAAAAATGTCATAATAATTAAATTAGATTGCTTGAAACTAAATTATATTATATATATATATAATATATATACTATATATAATAGGACCTTTCACAATTACTTCAGTTTAATATCTGATGGGTTCTGGGACCACAAAGTGAAAAATGACCTCCCAATTGAGAATCCTGGAGCATTTGCAATTGATCATTTTTTGAAACACAAACGTGTATGATCAATGCGTTTTTTGTCAATGTTTCTAACATTGTTCCAAGTTTTTCTACAGTAACATGTTCCTCGGCTGTGAATACATAATTCCAATCCATTTCACACTAATGTTGCAAGGTTAATTTATTTCTACAAATCGGCAATAATCCTTACCACAGAATTTTTTAACGTTTGTATGGTTTCAGCATGTTAAATTTAATTTCAAGACAATAGCTCTTATCACTTCACAGTATTTCTATTTTATGGTATAGTGGAGTGGGGAATGTTTTGAAATTATTCTTACATTTAATGTTGAGATTTCCTTTAGGTCAATAACGTAAAAATCATACAATCATGTACTTTTTAATAAATATCTTTTGGCTTGCTCGCCTTACAACAGCATGCCTATATCCTCGCTAGTGGGAATCCGGGTTAATTTAAATTGATTTAATTGTAACATATTTTGAATTTCGGTTGACCAAAAGTCATGGTGATGGACACTTTTTAATTGCAGATTTTGCACCAGATTCCTGCATTCATTTCAATCTCGTCCCCAGCAGAGATGTTTAGAAGGCACGTGAACTATGACAGTAATTTTGTTTTTATATCTCAATTTCTGCTGTTTTGTAAAAATATAAAATTCATTAAAGTAATACCCACTACATATGCCTCAGGAGCACTTGGGATAGTAGGAGGTTAAGTCTCCCCCCTTTTTCTGGACAATCACCACTTGATGTCAGTCGAGTTGTCACCCTACATGACGGTGCCGCCTTTACCCCGAACAAGCGCTGGTACTCATTTTTCCGTTAGAGGATGAGTCTACCCCAAAAGGGAACATATTCCGCCAGAAGGAATTGGGACAATAAGCATAAAAATCCTGAACCCCCCACTGGGACTTCAACGTTAAAACCCTCAAACTTCCAGCTTAAACATGCTAAATAAAATATTATGACTATAAACAATTTAATTCAAAAAATTATAATATAAGAGATAGGGTCTTTTTCAAATCAACAAGCGCTTTTCTTGTCTCGCCATCAACCAAGGAATGCTTCGTGAAGCGATAATTCGAAACTTCATTCCACCTTATGGTTCTCGATGAACATTATATTGGCTTTCGAGTTGTGACGTTAGGCTAGGCTAGCTGGTATTCCAGACTTTTGTCATAAGCTTCATCTTAGTGCCGCCGACATCCGCACTAGTTGTGGGTTATGTATGGTTTACCACATAGCATCCGAAATACTCATGCGTGAATTCATTTCATATCGTATTTAGTAGCTGGTGTTTGAAGGGGTAATGTGAATAGAGGAGCTCCGTCAAACCAATTCGATACATAACTGTTGGCATGGCAAAAATTTGAATTTATGTTCACATCGTAATTTACTTCAATGAAAGTTGTAAATCTCTTAGTTTGGGTTAAATCTAAATTAATAATATACTAAATACCACAGCAGTGTCTCGGGTAACTGGGGTTGAATGCACGCCACAGCTTTATCTAATAGCAGTGTCATAGTGGTAAAATAACTTTTTAACAAAATGGGATAAATCTGTGTAACTGTCCTGTAAGCGACATTTTTTTATGTTAAATATGGGCAAGTCATTCTGGACTCTTTATTTCCGATTTGTTTACACAGATATCTTTGTTAAATTTTACTCCACAAAAGTGAGACTGATAAAGTTATTTTTCTTCAGAATCAATGAAAATGAACATGTCTATTACCACTAAGCTCATATATATATAAGGGATTCCAGGAACAAGCAGTGCTGCTCCTACGAGGTAGAATTTGTTTACTACCGAAGAGGATAACTGTCTGATTTGAAAGACTATACCTTGAATGCAGAATGCCAGAACTTAAGTAATCAGGTAGACACATAGAAACTACCTTACCAAATCACATGTCAGTTCTATTTCTAACTTTTAAAATTCTTTTTATTATTCCTGCTGTTTCAATAATACGTATCCCTACAACATTGGAGGGTAGATAGAATACGCCGGGGTTTTCAAACTTTTGGTTTTTAGCAAGCACATGTTTTGAATGTACTGACTATAGCTGAACTGGTAATGTAAAAACCCCCCAAATTTGCACACTCTAGAGGAATTTTTTAGTGGTTATTTATAATAGGAAACTTTGTTCTAAAGTAAACAGACACTTTTTTTTGCACTGAATTGCAATGATACTGTTAATTCTGACAATGCTATTAACTTTTAACGTAGTGTTCATGCTTGCAGTTTTCGAAGAATAATGACACCGTATCCACAAAAAGTATTCAGACCAAATGCCATGTCTATTTTCATCTATCTGTAACTTTTCCAATGCATTTTCTTTAATGCGAACAACTTTTGAGAACAAGTGGCCCATAAGCCTATTACCTTCTCCTTACCGACCTCAATAAATGTTTTTTTCTTACTCCCGAACAACTCAAATTTTCACTAAAGTTATGTGAGTGAAATAATCAAAAATAATCAAATTTCAAGTTTTTGAAGAGATGTATGGTTTATTATTCGTTTTGTTGGATTATG